>JAKCOX010000019.1:16932101-17192101 GCA_022605575.1 Laterallus jamaicensis coturniculus
TTAATAATATGGAAGTGTAGACTTTATTATTTTTTTTAAACTGTCCTGTTAATTACTGTTGGAGATCAACTGTCTGTTAATTGAACAAATCATAAAATCTTTAAGTTCTGAAGATAACACTGCTTATACTGACTAAGGAAGCTTTATGTTAAGGCATGAACCAAACTATTCTAAGAAACACCAGGCAACTTAGACATGATCCTACCTATTTCAGGTAGGATTAATCTGTATTTTTTATAAAAAGGTTAAAAAAAAGATCCCTATGTTTAGCAACAAAATCTACCATTTGTCTAGGGTCTTTACTATAGTAAATCTGCTCATTGCAGCTGTGTGTCAAAATTTACCTTTAAAAAAAATAATCCTTTGGTAAACAGGTCACAAATCATCCTTTCCCAGTTTAGGGGACAGTATTAGCAACATTTTTTAAGATTCAAAAGCAGAGTGAACACTATGTCTGAAGAATCTGTCTTTATTTTACTGGCAGACGAAGTAAGTTTTTGTATAATAGAGGGTATATTTGAAAATTGATCTTCATATGATAGAACTCCAGGTAAGTACCACATTTCCTTCCATCAATCTCTTCTGTGCATCCTGTGTACATTTCTACTTAAAGTTTATTTTGGGGGCATTTTCTCATAGTGCAAGGCTTTATTTCACCAGTAATGAAGTCTCTTGTTACACTCCCAATGTCACCCAGAGAGGAAGATTTCTGAAGAGTGAGCAGAGCAGCTGCTGCCTAGTAGGGAAGAAAATCAATGATTTGACACTTGGCAGCTGCAAATATGTATGCAGTTTAATAGATGAAAGGCAGTGTACAAGAAAACAGCAATTATTGTGCCTTAATCAAAGAGGGGTTCTTAATTTCTATGCTTATAGATTATAAAAGGTGCATTTTTTTCCTCAGTCCAGACACAAATTCTAGTTTCTAGCATTGTTAACTTTTACTGAATGTCATATGTATAAACAGTATATTAATATATATAACTATATACTCTTAGGTTTTATTTTATTTTGGAACCACAATTCCTTTTTAAATGAATAACATTGGAAGAGCATGCATAAACAATTGTTTAATAATTGTAGGAAAAGAAACCCTAATGAAGCCAGGATATCTACTGCAGTTTTGACAAAGCTGGAGAGAGGATTAATTGGAGAATAAGAAATGCTTAAAAATACAACCACTGTGAAAACCGCTGAACAAACATTTAAATTTATATGAAGCATGCTACTTCTAGTTGTTGTTGATAAATTATTTGCTCACACTTGGATTAACTTTATTTTGCTACCAGACCTGATAAACAGCAGAATAAAGCCTGAGTGTGAAGTAAAACTTAATTGTTCAATACTGTAATTTTCTCTGCTACTAGTAGGTGGTAGATTTTAATAATAGTGCAGAAAATTTATTACTGACTATCTCATACAATCAGAGGAAAATTCACAGGGTCTTCCTCAAATGAAAGTATACTTTCAGACTATGAAATTGCAATAAAATCAGAGGTGTTGAGTTTTAAAAGCATATTAAAAGTCTAAGGTCTGGTACCATTGTTAGTGTCATAATTTTTCTCTTAAGCTGTAAAAGTTTATTGAAACCAGTGGATTTTCACAAGGGAATGAAATTGACATAGGAACTGAAAATGTGCCATAAAGGAATGTTTAATATTAAACCCAGTGAATTTTTTAATGCATGGTAAATTCTACTACATCAAACTTACTCTGATTATTCCCAAGAGTGACTACTATGATATCTACCAATGACCTAATTTAGTTCAGTAATGGAAAATCGTTAAGTCTACTATTAACTTTCCCTTTTTCTTAGTTGTTCTATCAGTATATTAGGATTTTGAGACTGACTTTTAAAAATTGCTATTGTTAAAATTGTTAAAGACTTTATCGCCGTTATCCTTCTTATATGCCTGTGACTCACTGTAAAATAAAACAGCAAACATCTATCAACATCAAAAATTTTACATCTTCTAACTCTCCACTTACCAGTTTTCCACTACTGCTAAAAGTTGGAATGAATAGCTTCAGCCTAGTAAACATTGCAGTGATATTTTGCTGTAAGAGCATCTTAGCATCCTAAATTGAACTGGTTCTGAGAAAATGCACAAGAAATTTGGATGGTTTATAACTTACAAAATTAACTTGATACAAACTAATTGCAACCAAAAATTGTCACAGAGACTTCCTGGAAGGAGTTCTAAATGGTCTACATAATGTAGATAACTGATGTGCTTTATAAATGGAGGAAAAGAAAACTACATTCATGTACTGAAGTGATGACAGATATGCAACTACCTAGAGAGAGATGAGAGATCTGGATCATTCTTCTCTGTCATGAAGTAATCATCCGCTATGCAGTAGGCACAATCAAAATAGCAACATCACTTCCACTCAATGCAAATTCTCTGAGTTCTGCATACATTTTAGCATTTACATGTCCTGATTTGGGAACTTTTTGTCATTCTCATTTCTCATGCACTGAATTTTCAATACATTGCTCTTGCTTTCTCATTCACTGTGAAGTTTCTTATGATGTTTAGACATTAAGAAGGTCAATATATTGCCACTCTTATACATCTCATCCAGTCACTTTCTGGGGATGTTTTAGTTGTCCCTCATTTATAGTTAGGTGTGATATTTATACTGTATAACTGCAAAATTTTTATATGCAGAAGCCTTTGACACTTTTCTACTGAAAAAAACCTCTTAGATTTACTCTAGTTATACACAAATGTCACACTTTTTTAATTGTAGTTGAATATAAGTTTATAAATATGTAAAGGGTGAGAATCAGGAGGATGGAGACAGGCTCTACTCAGTGATGGCCAGCAATAGGACAAGGGGCAACGGATACAAGCTAGAGCATAGGAAGTTCAATATGAATGTAAGGAGGAACTTTTACAGTGTGAGAGTGATGGAGCACTGGAACAGACTGCCCAGAGATGTTGTGGAGTCTCCTCCTCTGGAGACATTCAAACCCCATCTGGATGGGTTCCTGTGTGATTTAGTCTAGGTGATCCTGCTCTGGCAGGATGGACTCCTTGGACCAGAGGATATTTTGAGGTCCCTTCCAACTCCTGATGTTCTGTGATTCTGTGATCCTGTGCTATGTTTACTGTTAACTGAAGCTTCAGCTCCAGCACAAATGTGGTCACTGCAAATTCCGTTTTCCCACAATCCTTCTCCTGAAAACAGAGAAGGAAGGGTAAAGTGCTAAGCCTCATTTTATTCCTGGCAGTGTCTGAAAGTGAACTTAAAAAATCACTAATATACGCTGAAATTATTTATTAGTGAATCAATAGACAGTGAAGATGGAATATTACCAGTGGTATTATTCTGAGGTTATGCTAATTTCTTAAAATATCTTACTGACATTTAGGTTACAATACATTTTGTTGAACTTGGGAAGTAGCACAGATGTATGCATCTCAAACAGATACCCAAGGCTCATTTTATAGTTAATGAGGGGAAAGAATCATTTATAAGGTATCATTTATTTTATTCTTACACAGACATTTAGCATGGTGGATAAATCATAACCTAAAAATGTCCATTTCTCTTCACTAGCTCTACCAGAAGCCTAAGGTTATCACCTAAGGTATACACTTTCACATAACAGATGACTAAACTTAGGATGAGAAGGATTTTCCTGAATAATTACCATTATTATGGATTAATGTTAGTGTGTGTAACTTCACCCTGAAATCTGAAAAGTCTAATCAGTGCATTGGATTTTAGATCTTCCATTTCTAGTTCAGAAAATTCTAAATAGAAAGCTTCTGAAAAGTAACATTTGTGTTATGTATTATTACTGCTTCAGCAGAAGTGTCCTTTTCTGTACATATTGAGAAGAACATGCAAGAAAAGTGTGCAAAATTCAAATGTAAATGATGTGAGAATTTTCAGCACATGGACCCTGATGCAATTTTAATTTTAAAAATTACAATTATTACAAGTACATTTATAGGCAAAGGGCTGATATCATGGGTAAAATAATGAATATAGGGAGAAATTCCTTCTGTGATTATACCAGTAGTGCTGAACCATAGGTAAATGCATATGCTTTCAGCTTGAACTAGAAGTGTTACATTTTGACAATTTTAAATAAAGAATTTTGCACACACAATCAACCCAGATGTTTAAGCTTATGCATTTACTAGGAAAAAACATACTATTTCTAGAAAAACTGTTTTCACCATCTGCAATTTGTTTGTCTTCAGTTAACTTTTAATTTTTAAAAAAGATTAAATAATGAATAATTATAAATGTAATAATCTATATTAAAAATATACTTTACAACACATTTTGCCATTGCAGTGGTTTAACCCTGTCTGGAGGTCAGACATCCACCAAAGCCACTCTGTCACTTCCATTTTCAGCTGGATCGGGGAGAGAAAATATAATGAAAGGCTTACCAGTTGAGATAAGGACAAGGAGAGATCAGTCAGCAAGTAATGTCACGTGCAAAATATCCTCAAGAAATAAGATTAATCTAATTTATTACCCAATCAAAGCAGAGTGGGATAATGAGAAATAAAACCAAATTTTTAAAGACCTTCCCCACCCCCCAACCCCCCCACTTCTTCTTCTGGGCTCAACTTTATTCCTAATTTCTTTCCTAATGAGCAGCACAAGGGGATAAAGATGGGGATTGTGGTCAGTTCATCACACGTCTCTGCTGCTCCTTCCTTCTCAGGGGGAGGACCCCTCACACTCTCCAATGTGGGGTCCCTCTCACGGGAGACAGTTCTCCATGAACTTCTCCAACATGAGTCCTTCCCATGGAGGCTTCAGTTCTTCATGAACTGCCCCAGCATGGCTCCCATGGGTGTCAGCCTTTAAGAACAGACTGCTCCAGTGCCATCTCCCATGGGGTCACAATTTCCCCCAGCACACCTTCTCTGGCATGGGCTGCTTTCTCCACAGGCTGCAGGTCCTGCCAGAAGCTTGCTCTAGTGCAAGTTTCCCACAGTGTCAGAATCCTTCATGCGTCTTCACCTGCTCCATTATGGTGTCCTCCACAGGCTGCAGGTGGAATGTCTACTCGCCATCAACTTCTATGGGCTGCAGAGGGACATTTTTCCTCTCCATTGTCTTCTCCATGGGCTTCAGGGGAATCTCTGCTCTGGTGTCTGCAGCACCTCCTCACCCTCCTTCACTGATCTTGGTATCTGCAAAGTTTCTCACAACTCACTCTCTTCTCTGGCAGCAAAAAGTTGTGATTTGTGGTATTTTTTACCTTCTTAAATGTGCTATCTTTGTGACACGGCTGTTGTAGCTGATTGTCTCAGCCTTGGACAGCAGTAGGTCTGTCTTGGATCTGGTTGATAATGGCTCTGTTGGACCCAGGGGAAGGTTCTGACAGATTCTTGCCGAAGCAAACCCTGCAGCCCTGGTCCCCACTAACAAAATGTTACTACACCACAAACCCAAACCAGCCATGTTCAACTAAAATGAAAATAAAAAAACACTGTAAATAAAAGTAGAATTTACATAGCAAAAGCACTCATTTGATAAACTGCTACAAATTTTGCTTTCATATAGTGCAATATCTACTAAGCTTCACAAATGAGTTTGAGATTTTTTCATGCCTGGAGAAGAGTTAAATCTAGCTGCACAGTTTTTTCCCAGAAGTATCACAATTACAACAATTGAAATCTACAAGCAGAGGCTGTAACTGTCAAGTGTTAATTAAATCAGTTCAGAAACACAACTTAAAGAAGAGTAACTATAGGCCAGTCAGCCTCACCTCTGTCCCTGGAAAGGTGATGGAACAGCTTGTTTTGGATGCCATCTCCAAACAACTGGAAGAGAAGAAGGTCATGAGGAATAGTCAGCATGGATTCACCAAGGGGAGATCGTGCTCGACCAATCTCATAGCCTTCTATGATGTTATTACCAACTGGGTGGATGGAGGGAGAGCAGTGGATGTCATCTACCTCGACTTTAGCAAGGCTTTCGATACTGTCTCCCACAACATCCTGATAGAGAAGCTGAGGAAACAAGGGATAGACGAGTGGACAGTGAGGTGGGTTGAGAACTGGCTGTCAGACCGGGCTCAGAGGGTCGTGATCAGTGGAGTAGAATCTGAATGGAGGCCTGTGACTAGCGGTGTTCCCCAGGGCTCAGTGTTGGGTCCAGTCCTGTTTAATATCTTCATTGACGACCTTGATGAGGGAATAGCATCCACCCTCAGCAAGTATGCCGATGATACAAAACTGGGAGGAGTGGCTGACACGCAGGAACACTGCGCTGCCATCCAGCGAGACCTGGACAGGCTGGAGAGCTGGGCAGGGAGAAATCTAATGAAATTCAACAAAAGCAAGTGTAAAGTCTTGCACCTGGGGAGGAATAACCGACTGTATCAGTACAGGCTGGGGGATGACCTGTTGGAGAAGAGCTCTATGGAGAAGGACCTAGGGGTCCTGGTTGATGACAGGTTGGCTATGAGCCAGCAGTGTGCCCTGGTGGCCAAGAGAGCCAATGGGATCCTGGGATGCATCAGAAAGAGTGTGTCCAGCAGGTCGAAGGAGGTGATCCTCCCCCTCTACTCTGCATTGGTCAGGCCCCACCTGGAATACTGTGTCCAGTTCTGGGCTCCCTGGTATAGAAGAGACAGGGACCTTCTGGAGAGAGTCCAGAGAAGAGCGACAAAGATGATTAGGGGTCTGGAACATCTCCCCTATGAGGAAAGGTTGAGTGAGCTGGGTCTGTTCAGCCTGGAAAAAAGAAGACTTAGGGGGGACCTAATTAGTGTTTACAAGTATCTTAGACATGGGTGGCAGGGGGAATTGGCCAGCCCCTTTTCAGTGGTCAGTGGGGACAGGACTAGGGGCAATGGCTGTAAGCTGGAGCACAGGAAGTTCCGCACCAACATGCGGAAGAACTTTTTCACAGTGAGGGTGACAGAGCAGTGGAATAGGCTGCCCAGGGAGGTGGTGGAGTCTCCTTCTCTGGAGATATTCAAGTCTCGTCTGGACGCCTATCTATGTAATATGAGATAGGGAGCCTGCTTTGGCAGGGGGGTTGGACCCGAAGATCTCTTGAGGTCCCTTCCAACCCCTAAGATTCTGTGATTCTGTGATTCTGTGAAGACCAGAGAGCAGGAAGTTAGCTTGAAAACTGAATTTATTTCAACCTGAATGTGAGATAATGATTGTGGTTTTTTCTTTCCTTCAGAATAGAGTAAGTATACAATTTAAAGTTAAAATGTTTCCAACTTTTGCATTAAACATCATAATTACTGTGCTTGTAACAATAATTCATACTATTACATTTTCGTGGGCTATTTTCATTGTGTTTAATGACACTTTATGAACATGTGAATACACATGACTGACTGCATCTCAAGCCCAGAAGTTACTACTCATACTGAATAATAAAATTTGTGACTTAAGAAGTTCCATAGGTCAGGGAGACAGATATTGTTTTGTACATGGAGCAAGGTGTCCTTCTCTATGCTGAATACACTTTAGGCCATGAAGAAATATTTCTATCACAAAACAAATTCTGAAACAACATACACAAAACCCCTCACCTTTCTGACTTAATGAAGTCTGAAATTCATGACATCTAATTTAGTGCCACCTCACTAAAAACTAGGAATATGAAGAAGTCTGACCTAGTTTGCCTTGCATAAATACTTTATTTTCTAAATACATAAGGGAGGGATTCAAGTCCTCCTGCAAATTCTAGTCACCTGGATATAGGTAACCATTAGAAAATGTTTGCCATCCCTTGCCTTGCTATTCCCCTGAGAATGGCACAATCACTGAAGTGGCTAAAGAGGCAAAGAATTGTTGTGCTTTTGGAAACTATACAAATATGCAAGGCTATGAGGTTTGGGTTCTCTTGATCCAGATGGAAACAATTTGGCTTTGGATGTGATTGAGGTATACTACCAATGCATTCTAGGAAATTTTCTGGGTTACTGATTACGGAACTTCTTCTTACTTTGACCCCATGAAGCAACTTTCAGAATGGTCTGAGCAAGCTGCAGCATTCTGCAAAATGTGCTAAAATGATAAAGCATTTGCTGTGCTTCCATGCTGCATAAAATTAGTACTTTGGTAAGCAGAGACTTTGAGTTGGTCCTCTTACCTTCAGATCACTGCTAACTCTAGGCAAGCTAAACCAGATCAGAAATAATAGTGTTCCCTGTGGCCAGAATGGGCAAAAATATTTAAACTAAAAAGAATTGTGATAAAATAATCAAGAGTTGAAGAGTAAAATTACTTATCTATTTATACCAAGATTAAACCAGAACTTTCTTTCTATCCAACCAACTTGCCTATTAACCCTGACCAGAAAGAAACAGTCCTTTTTCTATGGAAGCAAATATTACTTTATGAAATCAGATGTGACCCCGTTGTTTGTAAATGAACATGTTCTTGATGCAATTAAATATTGAATTATACTTTTCTTTTTAGTGACGACAGTTTTTGGTGGGTTGGCCCTGGCTGGACATCAGGTGCCCACCAAAGCCAATCTATCACTCTCCTTCTCAGCTGAACAGTAGAAAGAAAATATAACAAAAGGCTTATGGGTTGACATATGGACAGGAGAGAGACATCACTCACTAATAGCTGTCATGGAAAAAACAGGCCAACTTTGGGAAAAATAATTCAGTTTATTACCAAACAAACCAGAGTAGGATAATGAGAAAATAATAATTTAAAAAAATCTTAAAACCCAGATTCTGCTCCCCCTCTTCTTCCGAAGCTTAACTTTATTTCCAAATTATCTCCCTCCTTCTCCCCAGTGTCACAGGGGAGTGGGGAATGGGTGCTGTTCATCCCACATTGTCCCTACTGCTCCTTCTTCCCCAGAGGAAGGACTCCTTGCACTCTTCCTCTGCTCCAGCAGAGGTACCTTCCATGGGTTTTGTCATTAAGAAAACATGCAGATTTTGTGATGCAACCTTCACTTTGCATTTTCCTCTTTGAAGTGTTTCCACCCACTGAGCACTGCATTTTCTTTCTCCTATGCATTGACAGGTGTATGTGGCACAAGCACCTAAAACTCGATTGCTGTGGAACTAGGAAAGAATATGAATTAATCTTCTCAGAAAATGTGTTCATGATTATGGATAGATGCCTACTAAATCATCCATTGTATGTCACTGCTCATTGTAAATCTAATGGGCTAGTCAATCACAGCCCAGTTTTGCTAGGATATTAATGATGAAGTCCAATTTAAAATAAAATAGAATTAAGTACTATCAGGCCTAAATTGGTGGAATAATGTTGCAATCAGAATATTAATGACATTTGTATCAAACAGTTTTAACGTGTGACAACAAACTGCCTGCCTCATGGAAACTAGCCTCCTTGTCTTCCTTGCCAACTGTCACAGCCTTCACCCTTTCTGTCACTGGGCTGATGACAGGACAAATTTACTCCCCATCTTGGAATTGTCTGATTAATCCTTGCATACTGCTGGCTGCTGGCTGCAGATTCTCAGCCTGTTTGTATGACAATTTACTGCAAAATGTCAATCAGAATATACTATATCATGAAATAATAAGGAAATATGAATAATTAATAAGTTTTCAACAGAAAAATACACACCCCTACTGAAATACTGCTGATACATCTGCTTTTATCTCATGGACAGTTTCAGACCTGTAACTCAGGAGTCTTTCCTTCAGTGTTAAAGAAGAGAAAGAGTTGGGAGAAAAAGTTGACCTTACAAGAACAGAGGAGAAAGTATTATGTAGTAATAATGCATATCTCCCTGTTTCCTGTTAATTCTCAGTTCTGACCTTCCTTTTTGTGAAGAACTGCAAGTCTCTCTGCGCATCAATGTTCAGAAATCATTTTAATCTGAAGATGTCTTCTTCCTGCTTTACTGTCACAGAAATTCTGTGGTGTTTTGGCCCCATCTGGTAACCAAGCACCACATAGCCACTTGCTCACACTTTCTCCTACAGGAGCTGGGGAGGAAAATGGAAAAGGAAAACTTGTGGTCTGAGATAAAAACAGGTTAATAGCACGAAAAAGAAATTGAATAATAATATTAATAGCAGTAATAAAAGAATAACAATAATAACAATAACAGTAAAAATAAAACAAGAAATCCACAATTCCAAGAAGCAATCCCTGCCTAGTTCCCCCAGTTATATACAGAGCATGATGTTTTATGGCAGGGAATATCCCTTTGGCCAGTCTGGGTCAGCTGTCCTGGCTGTGTTTCCCCAGGTTGTTGTGCACCTGTCAGAGTCTGAGCTGAAAAGTCCTTGATTTAGTATAGATACTGCAACTACTCAGCAACAACAAAAAAATCAGTGTGTTATCAACATTATTCTCATGTTAAACCTATAGCACAACACCATACCAGGTACTAGAAGGAAAACTAACTCCATCTCAACCAAAACCAGGACAAACTAACTGCTGGACAAATTATAGCTGTTGGACTAGATGACCTTCATAAATCCCTTCCAACTATTACCATTCTATAAATCTGTGAAATCAAATCTGTTTTATTAAGGGCACAATTGGTTTTAATGACCTGCCCCAGCGTTTTAGAAGGTTTCAGAAAGACTAAAGTTACTGATGTAATATGGGTCTATGTCCAGGTGGAAGCTGGTGACAAGCGGTGTCCCCCAGGGGTCTGTCTTGGGACCAGTTCTCTTTAGCATCTTTATCAATGACATCGATGATGGGATTGAGTGCACCCTCAGCAAGTTTGCAGATGACACCAAGCTGAGTGGGGTGGTCGACACCCTAGAAGGAAAGGAAGCCATCCAGAGGGATCTTGACAGGCTGGAAAGATGGGCCTGGGTGAACCTAATGAGGTTCAACACTGCCAAGTGTAAGGTCTTGCACTTGGGCCAGAAGAATCTCAGACATAGATACAGACTGGGAGAAGAGCTTCTTGAGAGTAGACCTGCTAAGAAGGACCTGGGTGTCATAAAGGATAAGACACTTAACATGAGCCAGCAGTGTGCTCTTGCAGCTCGCAAGGCCAATGGTATCCTGGGCTCCATCAGAAGAGGGGTGGCCAGCAGGGCCAGGGACGTAATTGTCTTTCTCTACTCTGCCCTCATGAGGCCCCACCTGGAGTACTGTGTCCAAATATGGGGCCCCTAATACAAGAAAGATGTGGAACTGTTGGAGAGGGTTCAGAGGAGGGCCACAAAGATGATTAGAAGGCTGGAGCACCTGCCCTACAAGGAGAGGCTGAGGGAGCTGGGCTTGTTCAGCCTGGAGAAGAGAAGGCTGCGGGGGGACCTCATTGCATCCTTCCAGTACCTGAAGGGAGCTTATAAACAGGAGGGGATTCAACTTTTTAAAGGATAGACAATGGCAGGACAAGGGGGAATGGATTAAAACTAAAGGAAGGAAGGTTTAGATTGGATATTAGGGGGAAGTTTTTTACAGAAAAATTTGTGAGGTGCTAGAACAGGCTGCCCAGAGAAATAGTGGATGCCCCATCCCTGGAAGTGTTCAAGGCCAGGTTGGATGGGGCCCTGGGCAATCTTGTGTAGATCCAGACCTGAGGTTGGTGGCCCTGCCTGTGGCAGGGGGTTGGAGCTCTATGATCCTTGGGGTCCCTTCCAACCCATGCCATTCTATGATTCTGTGATTTCCAATTCATATTTTAAACTAACTGATGCATATTTCAGTCCATGATTTTGCAACATGACACTTCAGAAGCACCAAGTGCTCTGTGGAATGAAGAAGAGGACAATTCATAGCCAACAATCCAAAATTTCCTAAGAGCTGTCCAGAAACAATCAGAAAATCTAGACTTAATGAGTCCAGAAACCTGTCTGTATCAGTACTCTGTTGACTGATAAAAGGTAGAATATAATGTTATACTCAGGGGATTGTACAAGACCAGTCCTTCAAGTGCAGCAGACTTCTATAAAGGTTACTCTGTCAATCTGTGTAAGGCACAATAACAATCATATATCTGTAATTACCCATAATAGGAAAAAAAACCCAACCTCACTACTTTATATATATTTACAAGTGTGGAAAAAAGATTTTTTTTCAATTTTTCATTCTGTTTTTACTGCTAGTAGTCTATAAGTTACAAAAATGCTGGTTTCTCTTCATTATACCCATCTTGACACTTTTTTCCTGGTACTGACCTTTTCTAGTGTAAATGAATTACCTGATGAGATTATTCATTTTACTAAGTAGCAAATATTTAGGGATGAAATTCTTTCATCATATCCTCTGATCCAAATCCTCTTTTATTCGGTTCCTTTTGTGAAATAGGAGCACATACCTACAATGCATCTAGATGCCAAGAAGTTGCCATGAAATTTGAATCCCAAAATGGGGCAGCTTTGGTTGAGGCTGTCCCTGTTCTAGCCTAACTGGTAGATGAGAGCTTTGTGTTTAACTACATATTTTCATGCTGTGTAGGATTCAGAATCCATGTCCCCTGCCCGCAAGGTAACTAATGTCAACAATAGACCATTATATAAAAGATAGCTGGTGGTGACAGTGCCAATGGACGCACTTTGTAAAGTGATTGTGACTACTGTGTGTCTTGCTGAACTCCGGGCTGTCATTTCACATTAGGAATGTGCTGAACACAGGAGTGATAGGTTCCCCTGTGGACCTAGACAATGCCTGGTGCTGTTTCTGTATGGCTCTGATATTTAAGTAACAGTTGAGTTTCTAGCAATTCAGTTTGGAGCACTAGCACAAATACCTAAATTCGTGTGTCTTGAGATCTGTGCTGTCCAAAAAGGAGCTGCCAGTTAATTTAAAATTCCCTTGAGGTTATCCTGAACTTGTAAGCAGGCTGGCTGAGTCATTGTTTTGAGTTCAAGAACTTGTATTCAACTGCCTAATTCTCATGTTAAGGAAAGTTTTGATGATTTACATCTATACATTTATACATTTATTCTTTGTTTCCCATTCCGTGGCACAGTTCCTTCAGGAATATAGTACATTTTTTTCTCATAGTTTTCTGAGATTACATGCTTCAATGCTTCAAAAATACTTTTGGTATGAATGGAAGGTCCAACTGGTAAATGCAACTAGAGCTCCATTGGTGTTAGTAAATTAAAAGAGTGATGATAAATTAAATATGTTTGGCCTGGGCAAACCAGCAGTCTCCTAAATAATTCACATACTTGTATGAGAAACTAGAATATTCCAGGTCTCTTTCTATTTACAGATTTGTGAACTAAGAGAATTTATCAACACAGATACTGACACTTCTGTATTTCCTGGTGTAACTGCAGCCAGCAGCTACACATCACACAGCTGCTCACACATTCCCTACCATACTCAGTAGTATGGGGAAAGATTTTTTCAAAAAATGAAAAAAATAAAACTCATCTGTTGAGATAAAACCAGTTTAATAGGAAAGAAGAATAAGATAATAATAATGATAGCAATACTACTACAACAGCTACTATGACTATGACTACAACTACTACTACATACAAAACAAATGATGCACAGCACAATTGATCACTACCTACTGACTGATGTCCAGATAGTCCTGAAGCCACGGTGTTGCCCTTCAGTTAACTCCCTCCAGTTTATGTACTGAGCATGACATAATTTGGTATGGAATATCCCTTTGGTCATTTGAGTCAGCAGTCCTGGTTGTGTCCCCTCCCACCTTCTTGTGTACTCCTAGTCTTCTCTTTGCAGTGTAGTATGAAAAGCTGTAAAGTCCTTCACTGTTTAGCAACAACTAAACCATCAGTGTGTTATCAACATTATTCTCTCCCTAAATCCAAAACACAGCACCACACTGGCTATTGGGAAGAAAATTGTCTCAGTCAAAACTAGGACACTGTATTAGTTGACTTCAGTGACCCACTGACAGGAAATGTTTCTGGATGCATTTTAATTTACTAACTGAGACAAAATTTATATCTATCCACTATTATTCTAATTTAGGCAACAGACTTCTAGGCCTTTTTAACTGTCAGTCTGACAGCTAGCAGAGAAGTTTCTTTTTTACCTTTGTCACAGAATGCTCACATGTACAGTGCTAGAACAGATTATTAGTGTTAAAAATAATCTCTTATAATTGTATTCCTTTCTAATATCTGGAAGTTTACTTCTGAACAATTTTTATATTTATTTATCTGTTCTTAGAGACATCAGATGGCAGGAATATTTGGAAGAATTTAATTGTCTTTCAGGTTAAAGTCACCCCTCTAAATAATTTGTAAGCCACAAAATTCCTGTGATGGATTCAGTGGTACCACTGTGGAAAGCTGGAAGGCGAAGGTTCTACTCTAGAGATAATACAAAAGCTGTTTTATATAGTAATGAAAATTAAGTTCACAGCTTTCTGCCTCTATTACTTGGGATTTGTAGCCCCAACTTTACTCTGCTGAAGTAATATTAAAATTTTGTACATAATGGATGTTCTTGAATACAGGTAGCACTTAAAATTGTGAGGAATTGGAAGGAACAAAGGGATTGACACTCTAAGGCACAGAAGATTCTAATCTGTGAAATAAGAAACATGACCAGTGAGGACAAAGGTTTTGTGGATTTCCTTTATTAAAGAATGAAAATATGGGATTATAAATTTTCACATTAAAAGATTTCACATGGATACAAGATGTACAACTCAAAATTTCAAATAATAAATTTTCATGTAGTCCTACTAGATCACTGTTACTGGTTTTTGTTGGGATGGTGAACTTTTTTCCAATATTCTATGTAGTAGCCTACATATTTTAGATCTCTGCATTACACAAATCTTTTCTCATATCTTATTTATATATTAGACTTATAACAATTTGATGTTTAAACTAATACAAGATACATTTTCAAATATGCTTACTAATTTAATTTAATAACATTTTGAGGCATTCAGGTCTTTGAGGTATTTCTAACCTACTTTTCAATTAAATGTGTCTTTGAAATACACTGAGATTTATAATTTAGTGGAATGCTCAAGGACACATCCGATGGTGGAAAATAAAGGTGCCAATTTCACAGCCCACTACTCAGATCACCAGACCACGCTCCTAATATTTTTGGTAGACAAATAGCAACAAAGTTTATTAGATGGTAACAGGGTGCCATAATGCGCAATTTATTTTGGCATTGATTTCCTGTTACAATGACAAGCTTATCAGGCAAAACTATATTCCAATTCTTTGTGCTATATAAATATTACTGTAACTAAAGTCAATAGGTTTTCTCTTAAATTAAAAACCCTTGTATTTGAGTTTCATATATAAAATTTCCATACATAATATTTCATATTGGTAAGACCAACATTTATTCTTAGAATTTTAATTTTTTTTCCTCTAAATTCTCTTTGTTTTTTCCAAATTGTGACTTTAAGACTTTAAATTCTCACTGGACTTGAGCACATTTTCATTAAATCTGAATATTTTATCTTCATTTTGATCAACCAACAACATATTTTTGTACTTTGACCACACTTTCTACATTACAAGAAAAAAACATTTATTCTTTACATTTTTTCTTTAAGTTGCTACAGCTAAAATATGGAACAAATACTACACTAAAAGATTTCATACAATTCTATTCTATGATTCTATATTTAATATTAAATAAATGGGGGATATTTCACTATGCTGATTTGTGGTCTGAAAACTCTAGATTAAAGGTAACTTCATTGCATTGTGTCCAAATATTTCATAGAAGAATTTAATAGGTTGGTGAATGGATTCATTAAATCAGAAGATTAACTGTTCTTAAAATAAATTTTAAAAGTAGCATCTAGTGTATATTGAATCCATACTTTTTATGTTTTCACATGCACATGCACTTAGAATGCTTAAAAATTTCTGAAATATCTAATTCATAATGTATATTTAACTCTGATTAGCAAATCATACAGTATAATAATTTCATTATTTTGAGATAATTTTAATTATAAAGCAGCTTGTGGATTTCTTTAGTTACAATTTCTACTAATGAGGAACATCTACTAGCAACATGGCAATGGACATGGTTAGTGGTGAACTTTGTAGTGCTAGGTTAACTGTTGAATTGAATGAACTTAAGGGTCCTTCCCAACCTAAATGATTCTAGGCCAAGCTTGATGAGGCTCTGAGCAACCTAATGTAGTACAGATGTCCCTGCTTAATCCAAGGGGATTGGGCTAGATGACCTTTAAAGGTCCCTCCCAACCCAACAAATTCTATGATTCTATAATTCTATGATTCTTTTCAGGCTCCTGGAGCACCTCAAGTCACTGGCCTTAGTGTCTGAAGAGTTTCTTACATGTACTTTGTCTCTCCAGCTGCAAAAGATGCCACTGTTTGGTTTTTATCTTCTTCTTAATTAAGTTGTCACAGAGGTGCTACCACTTGCCACTGTTTGGCTCAGCCTTGGCCAGCAGCAGGTCTGTCTTGGAGCCAGCTGATATTGGCTCTGTCAGACCTAGGGGACACTTCTAGTAGCTTCTTCCAGAAACCACTCCAGCATCTCCCCCTCTACCAAAACCTTGCCATTCGAACATTCACCAAAAGATGAAGGCTCAATACTTTCCAAGAAAGCATCATTTGGCGGGTGCTTGACATTCAGCCAGGTTCAACCAACCACAGTGAAGAATACTCAGGATAACATTTTGCTAGCGCTATCATCATATACTAGCACTACTGCAGTAAGTTCATTTACCAATGGCAACTCCAAACATTTTTAGCTCTGTCTCCTTAGTAAATTACTATCCTATTCAGCTTTGCAAAACTATCTTAGTAAAAGTCACAGCCAGGCTCTTCTTTGAGGAATTTAAAAAGAAAAGGGATTCTTTGTGAACCTCATGACAAAAAGGGACCGTCTTCTTCATCCAAGCTTCAGGCTCACACCCTTTTACACAACAGTATGCAAAGTAAATCTGTGTAGATTCGTGTGCTCTACTATGCCATATTAAAGTATAAAATGTATAACTTAGAGGAGCTGATAAGGTAATAAATCAGGCAAAAAAATCAGAGTCCCCATAGGAAGATCTTTAGAAGAACACCTGATCTTCACACCACTCCTGACAGTAGCAGTAATACTCTTCTAACCTATCATGTACTGACTTCACTAAGTGCTTCTGTTCCAAACATGATCTTTCCATAGACAAAATTAAATAATTAAAAGTAGCACAAAATTATGTCTCTAGTCTATGTTGGAGACTATATATGTTTATCCCAGAAAGCTGTAATATATATTAAAAGATGCTTTTAATTTAATATTAGATAATTCCGATTATTTCCTCTGGCACATCTTTGAAGTGGCACAGACTAATGTGAAGTTCAAATGAAATACTGTCCAGAATGTCCATAAAAATCAGAGAGAATAGATGACATGCATCCTAGAAATTCTTAAAATATAATTATTTGCTTTCAGTCTCTCCTTTTGTCAATCTGTTGTGTATACTGTAATTTTTGCTTCAGCATTGGAATTGTACTTTTTTTCTTTGATTTCTGTTGGTCCATTATAATGTTTTCCCGATTTAAAATATCTTGATAATAAGTTGTCTTTTTTTTATTTCAATGTGACAAATACCTGTCCATATAGTCTAGTATTTAACATGCTTGTTTGGAGGAATATATTTTTTTAGCATTTCTCATTATTGTATGCATGTAAAGACTGAGCTTAAAAATAAGTCATATCCAGACTTCAAGTGAATAAAACAAAACCTAATAACATAATGATTAACATCCCAAACCCTTTAGCTCCATTTTTCTTTAAAAATGTAACCAAACAAAACCCACTGTAGTTCTACTTCTTTAATTGAATCTGACCTCACCCTTTAGTGTAATTTGTAATCATTCCAGCATTACATGAATGTTTCCTAAAACATATATTTTAATTTTTTTTTTCATTTATGTCAAAATCCTTGAAAAGTCCTGCTTATCTGTTGATGTATCCATCCTGCTGATGATACACTTCTGTATTGTGTGAGGAGAGCTCAGGAAGAAATAATATCATCCAGAATTCAAGGTTAATATAGTCTTGCATCAGAAACTGGAGATAATGACAGGTGAGATTTTCAACAATGATTTATCATTAAATTTGGACAACACAGTACTCCTATAACTGTTTTGAGCAAAACAGTAGCCCTGTGTCTCCATGAATTTACAATTGTTTTCAGTCTAACTATGTTTTTTCAAAGTAACTGGTTCATATCTGACAAGATAATCATATTGCTAAACCTTTAGACATGTAAACTAACACAAATGTTTTAATTATTTCCCACATTACATTTGGATATTAGACATCTTACCAATCATATAGAAGCATAACTTTTGCTATTTAAACATATATATTAAGAAATGTTTGCATTGCTGAAAATGTACAGAATTCTTCTAAGATTGTCAAAACTGTTCCCACTTCATCTCAAGGTGTCTTTAACTTCAGCTATGTTTGCAGTCATGAATTAATGAGATGTTGTAGAAAAATTCACCCTCAAACTGAGTTTGGAGATTATTCAGACATCCCATCTGCGTTTATTTTTTTCAAGAGAAATAATTATTACTAAGCTGATTTCCAAAACCATTGAAACAACATGATTCTCACCATCTCTCTTTGCATAGTATTAAGATGTCCCAGTATCATGAACGGAAGATTCTAATTAAGCATCTTAGCTCATTTATCTGTGCTTGATAATTGATCCAAATTGCTCATATTCTTACAAACTGTAATGCATTCTCATAAAATTTGCACTTTTACAGAACAGGCAAGTTTTTTCTCCTAAATGTGTGACTATGTTCAGATTTACTTAACAATTTTAAACCACGAAAATAGTTAGAAGTGAGAATTGTTTCAGTTGAAGTAGATTGTTTCTTTTACAAAGCATAATTACTTGTGGAGTAGTTCAGCATAAGGCTTTCATACAATCCAATTACCACATAAAAATGGGCCTTAACAGGCACTCAGCTAGACACTCAGCATAAAGGACATTTCTCCCAAGACATGGAATAGTTCAAATGTTATCTGGCTACCTCTTTTTTAAAAAAATAGATATATATTGAATAGAAATCAGTTCAGGTCTTTAGATATCTTTCAACTTAATCTTCAGATTTGCTTAATTAGGAAATTGCAACATTTTTTTATTTATATATTCTTTTCAATTTGTATTTTCTATATCTAAAAAAGTGGGGTAACATGAAGAATACATTATATGATATGAATATTATCAGCTTAAAATATAATTGCAATGCCCTTCTTCAATGAATAAACTGAGTTTGACAATCATTAATATACAATAGAAATGAGTGACACACATTAACCACAAAGAGCATCCCTAAGACTACGCTAGTTAAAAAAAAAGATGGGATGATGTGTTAAAGTTAATCAATGCAAGCACTGAAAAAAAATCCAACCACTCTGAATTTGCTGATCTGTGCATTCTAACTTAAGCCGAGAAAGTTTTTTCTAATTTATTCATTGAATTTCACCTCTCCCTGTTCTTGAATTCTCTACGGGCAAATTAGAATACTCTCAAATGTATTAATCATTTTGCAGTGTCCAGAAATTATTTTTTGTGAATTATTTTTGTCTGTAAACAATTTAAAAATAGTGTGTGTGGGGAAAAAATTTATATTTGAAATTCAAATCAGTCTTGACTGATTAGTTGGTATGTGAATCTAAAAACTAAATCAGACTCTCAAATGCTTATAAATGTTTTCTTGTATCAGTCTGAAATGGTCTAGGTCAAACATAGTTGATTAATTTTGCATAACTATTAGCCTATTTAATTTATCATTAATGAGTTTTACGATAAATAAATATATATTAACTCATTTTCACATTATGTTTTTTGCATTATAATAAAATAGTAAATAAAATTTTAAATGTTACATTGGTAACATTACTCAGGGCATGTGGGAGTATTTAACTGCAATATATGTATCAAATGAAAAATAAATATAAAAGTAGTCAATCTAAACATTTTTTTCTCCTATAATCTACCTATTTCTTGTTTTAAATCAAACTCGAAGAAATATATATAATATCTAGGAAATGTATAATTGGATTTTATTTTCTTATTGGGCATTGTTGATTATGTGAGCCAATTGCATTAACTAATACTGAAATGTTAATAAAGATTTGTCTGTTGTCTTTTAGTTTCTCTTTTTGTCTGTTACCAGCCTACAATTCACCTTAAATATGTTCTCATTCAATATTGGTGGCCTCTACGTGGTAAATTCAGCAGTAGAACTGTTGCATTGTATATAGATTTGCATTACAGTTCTTCCAATTGCAGCTCCTACGATAATCTTTTTGTTAGACTTATGCTTGTCTACATATTCATTGCATTACTGTCTGTTCCCTGTTTGGAAACTGTTCCCTGTGACAAGAACCAAAAAAAGAAAAGCTTATTTACTGGCAGTTGTATAATGGACCTGCTGTTTTCAAGATGTCATGAGTGGTGAGGAAACCAGTAATTTTAAGGTGATTTCTCTCAGAATTTTTCTGATCATTTTTTATTCCTTTGGCACTGAAAAAAAAATTTAAAAGTTTTGAAACTTAAGAGGCAAAAATGTTGAAGTTCAGCTGGTTATCTAATAGGTATCATTTCATTTGAGTACCAGTCTGGAAATAGCAAACACACAGAGGGAAAAAACCTTTTTAAACATCTGTTTTGAAAAGGCCTTGAAAATTTCCGAAAGTGTTGTGCTCTATGTTATTAGGTGCTGCTCATTTTCATGGCTAGACAAGTTCTGCCAGACATGATTAACAAAATTGATGCAGCACAAAATAAAAAGAAATTCTAATTCTATTCTAATATGAAATAATAGTAAAAAAGATTATTCTAAAACATAGGCATGCACACTAAGGAAAATAAAAGCTATAATTTCTTTATATATAATAAAAATAAAAAATGTTGTGGCAGTTGACTCCAGCAAATATGCTTTTACATATGCAGTTTTAATACAATTAAGATATAACTAACAGGCAAGACATTTTGGTTTGATATCTTTACCTACTAATGAACACATCAAGTTATAGATTGTTTTGCAAATTCATTCTTAACTTTTTAGTGTCTTGAAATCATTTTGCTTATGTCTCTGTTTTATTCGAGAAATAACTGGACATAGCAAAAGAAAACGTTGTTATTGTCTAACATTGAACTAAGAATAGCAACTTATTACAGAGCACTAAAAGTCTCAGAAGTGCATCAGACAAAAAATGTACCTTATTACTTCTTATTGAAACACTCCTGCTCACATGTTCTGGAACTGTTCAGTTCCAGAATTTCAGCATATAGAAAAGTGTACTTTTGGATAACAGATGTGATCCCACTATTTTGTTCTAGACCATAGCCTTTATATATTTAAGAACAAATACAAAACTTTTATTTTTGGAGGATGAGTTTGAAGTAAATTAATTCTGAAGAACTTGTTCCTTAAGTGTTTTTCCAATTACCTTTGAATTTGTTTGATTTAAGGAATACCACAAAGAGGTGATACAGAGTACAAAATCAATAATCTCTGCTTTTTTGTACCATCCAGTAATCCATTCATAGCAGTAAAGAAAATATAAATCTGTATGGGGTGCAGGTGCCCAAATGCTGTCAACTGCAGGGGCTGCAGGGGCCACTGTGAAGAGAGACTGGGCTGCTCCAAGCTGGACACAGCTGGTTACAGCCAGCTCCAACCCACCCACCCGCGGGGTATAGCTGAGCCCCTGGCTGAGGTGGGGGTGTCTCAGGAAAACGCAGGAAGGTAGGTTTCAGAAAAGGCAAAGTCAGGCTGTAAGGAGTGAAAAAAAAAGTAAGAAACAGCCCTGCAGAAACCAAGGTGAGAGAATAAGGAGGGAGATGAGATGCTCCTGGAGTTGGAGAAAAGATTGCCCCACAGCCCATGGAAGAGACAACACTGAAGGCGTTTGATTGTTGGGTGTGTTTCCCTGAAGGACTGCAACCTGTGGAGAGTGCACACTTGAGCAGGGGTAAAGTGTGAGGAGGAAAGAGTTCCAGAGAGACCACTGACTGTGGAGTGATTTTGTACTAATCTTGATCACCCATCCTCCATCCCACTTCACAGCACAGGACGGGCAAGAGGTGTTGAGAGTAAAAAAACCCAAAGTTGGCCATGGGAAAGGGAGGGAGAAATGTGGTTTTTAAATAGTTGTTACTGTGTCTCTCTATGTGAATATTTAAATTGGCAGGACGTTAAATTAATTTTGTTCGAGTGTTTTGCTCATGACAGTAATTGGTAAACAAATTCCCCTTCTTTATCTTGACCCATGAGCTTTCTCAGACTATTTTCTTCCCCATTATGTTGGGGACAAATAAGAGAGCAGCTGGGTTGGTGTTTGACTATTAGTGAAGACTAATTCATCACAAAAGCTAACAAATATTTGCTGTCAATTTCAAATTACTCTGTATTTTTCTCATTACAGTCCATGTTGCTGCTTTTAGTGATGTTGACATTAACAGGAGGAAACCTCATTATTTCTTAAATTTTGTATTTAGGCAGTATATTTTTTCACCTTTTTTCATTAAAAGTTGAGAGATCAGAGTATTCTGACATGTTCCTTTCGTTTCAGAGAAAATTCAGTCTTGACTGGTACCTGAGTACAGATTGGGCTCTCTGGTAACTCTAGAGCTAATTTGGATGTTTGGAGAGACTAAGAAACACGAATTTTCTCACTTTTAATGTTTGCTGCAACCCTAAAACACTACATTGCCAAAGACAAGTGACAAATGCGTTTTATCAGTGAAGAAAATCTTTAAGTTGAATTTCTATTTAATTGAACTGTTTAACTGTGTCAGAATGGACCTACAAACTACATTCAATGAATGAGATTCACTCTAATCTGTTCCTCTGAGTGCTAGAAAAGAAGGCCAAGCTCATTCCATTTTGTCAGTCCCTGAAAAATTGCATTGTCCTGCTTCATTTTCCACCCTTATATAGAACCTAGCCTGTCAATATTAAGCCTAGACCCCAGTGAAGTCAAAGCATTTCAAGTGGAGCAAATGTTGACACAGTTTTAGCTGCCTATCGAAATATTCTATTATACCTAAGTTGTAAAGTAAAATACTTGATAAGACAATGAAAAACTATACACTGTAAAGATAGTAAGAGTATCACATAGATTAAAACGATAGTAGTTATTGCATTATACAACACATTATTAGTCAGTTGTCCTATTCCTTTTTTCTCTTTCATTTGTTGTAGCAGTATAAAAGGGTCCCAAACAGAAGGGACTTATTTTACAAGCAGTTGACATGCATATCAGTAAAAAACCCCATAGTTTCTGATGAAATAAGAAGCACATGCTAGTCATGCTCCAAGACAACACAAGTGGCATTCACCTTCAAAATATGAAATAATGATTCAATACAGGACAAAAGACAAAAATTACAGCTGTATATTTTAATTAAATGGAATGTGATTTCAGAGAAACAGTTCAGATCTAAGATGTTAAAATGTTCTTGCTATGTGAAAGGGTTTTAAGAATTTCTAACTGTAGTCTTTTCTAAGAAAACATTTGAATTTTCAATTAACTTCATCACATATGACTTAGTACTTAATTGTTCTTACTGAAATTTGATCTTTTGACTTTTAACTTTACTCTGTAACCTCTAGAAAGGATGTCAGATTCTTTTGTAAATGACTTCAATTTAAGCCTGGGGAAATTACAGCAGTTCAAAGTAGGTGGTAGTTAAAATGATTATATGAAAACATATTAAACATACAGACCTGATTTTGGAATGTTCAGAACACATCCTTTTCTCTGTGCTAGAAGAGTCATGTATATCTAGAGGTCAACAGTTAAATCATCTGAGATAAATCCTAAACCCACATTAAACTCAAGCAACAACTAGTCATGTTTCAGACTGCTGAAGTACAGAGCACTTAAGCTGCCAATAGTCACAAGGAAGACATCTCTTTCAAACTGTTTTTCACGGGATGAGTCTAATGGCCTCCAAGAATCAAAATTCAAAGTAGACAGTTTTCTAACCTGAAATATTCTAACCTTGTTTCCGAGAATGAAGTATAGAAGCTTGTGTTTAAAATATATAGGACTGACACGGGTTGACACCAGCCAGAAGCTAAGCACCACATGACCACTTGAATGGTGAGGAGAATTGGAAGAAAAAGGTTTTGCATTTTATGTCATACCTCTGTTTTTATTTCTCCTCCATTTCTCCTCCATTTCTGTTTTGGCTTGCTACACCTTGGTTTACTGATTAAATTTTCAGAAAAGTACATCTTTGAATAGCAAAGACATGTGAGTCTTTTCTAACATGACTTCTGGATAGACAAAATACTAAAGAAACTTTTTCAAGAAAATTGTTGTAGGATCCAGCTTCTGAGGTAGAGAAAAGACAGCAAAGGTTTCTCTCACCTTTCAGTGCATTAGCAGGTACTATGCAGGCAGGACTATAATTAAACATTGCTGCTCTGCATTTTATGCAAATTTGAGTCTGTTATATGTTTTCTGTAGGATCCCCTGAATCAGTCCCCTCAGAAATGTGAAGGAATGCCTCTGTTCATTAGGTTTCAGGCTGCAGAGCCTCCTAAAGACTAGACCATTTCCTTGGAAACCATGAAGCTGATATTTGAGTCCCTTGAACACTTTCAGGAGAAAAAAATGTGTAGTGCAGAGGTTTCTATAGGAAGCTTAGTGGCAGTTAAATAGGATAAGATAGGACACTATTTTATATTTGAGCACCTAAATTCCTCCTGTATTCTTTTCTGTGGTGGTTTGACCCTGGCTGAAGGCCAGATGCCGAGCAAAGTTGTTCTATCACTCCCTTTTCAGCTGGGCAGGGGAGAAAATATATATTGAGGGGCTTAGGAGTTAAGGACAGGAAGAGATAATCTCACAATTAGCATCATGGGCAAAACAGACTCAACACAGAATAAAGGAAATAAAACTCTCTAATTTATTACACTACATACACAGTGAAACCAGTCAGATAATGAGAAGTACAACCAGATCATAAAATACCTCCCCCCACCTCTCCCTTCTTAGCTGACTTAACTTTATTTTAGATTTCACTCCCTTCTTCCTCCCTATTGTGACATGGGAAGGGGCAGGGAATGGGGGTAGTTGGTTTCCTTCTTAATGTCTATGTGGGGTGAGGGGGACAAGGATGGGAACGGGGTGGAGGGTACATTCCTCACAGTCTTCCCCTGCTCCAGAGTGGGGTCTCACAGTCCTCCACAAACTTGACCAATGGGAGTCTTTTCCCACAGGGCTTCAGCTCCTCACCAACTGCGTCAGAGTGGATCCCTTCTATGGGGTGCTGATCTTCAGGCCCAGACTGCTCCAGCTTGCTCTCCCACAGAATCACATGTACCCTCCAGGAAACCCACTCTGGTGTCATTCAGTCTCTCCACAGACTGCAGGTTTCACTGCTAGGAGTTTGCTCCAACATGGACTTCTCACAGAGTCACAGAGTCCTTCAGGTGTCTCCAACCTGCTCTGGCATGAGGGCCCTCTACATGCTGCAGATGGGATCTCTGTTCCTCCTCATCATCTGTGGGCTGCAGGGGTACAGCCTGCTTCACCGTGGTATTCTCCACGGGCTGCATCTTTCTCTCCAGCACCTGGAGTGGCTCATCCCCAATATCCCCACCTACCCACTCACCCTGCTTCTTCGCTGACTTTCATATCTGCAGAGTTTCTTACTTAACTTTAATCTTCTCTTAACTTTAATCTTCTCACTCCCTTCTCTGGGAGCAAAAAGCAGCTGCTTGTTTTTGGGGTTTTTTTTTTCTCCTTCTCCTAAATGTGGTTCCCAGAGGAGCTGTGACCATTGCTGATGGGCTCTGATCTTTGGTCAACAATGACTCTGGCCTTGAGCCGGCTGGTGTTTACTCTGTCAGGCCTAGGGAAAGCTTCTAGCTGCTTCTTGCAGAAGCCATCCCCACAATCCCCCATTCTGCACCAGAACCTTGCCACATAAAACCACAAATTTTTTACATATGGACCTTTCATGAGGTAATTAGTGGTCATAAGAAAGTGGTAAAACAATATTTAAGATCTTTTGATAATGTATATATATTTTCATAACATTTACCATTAGCAGTTAAATTACTGTATATGATTGACATGGACACTCATTTGAATTACCTCTAGTTGGATAAGAAAGGCGTGTCATGGTTTCAGGACATACATGCTATCCTGTCTCAAATTCAGTTGGTTTAAAATATTAGGAGAGCATGAAAAACAATCCAGGAGTAACAAATGAAATTACTTTGAAAAATATCTTTAATAAGTATTTTGCAGATGTTCTTTTATAAAATTTTCCTGATGCTATTCATCTCAATAAACTTGTTACTGCTTATTTTGACGAGATGATCAACCATACTAATACAATTAACTCTCTAAATCTAGTTGTTCAGGAAATATGAAGACAGAGGCAGTTGAACGTCATAACCAAGGTAAGGCATT
Organism: Laterallus jamaicensis coturniculus; assembly: GCA_022605575.1. Taxonomy (NCBI): domain Eukaryota; kingdom Metazoa; phylum Chordata; class Aves; order Gruiformes; family Rallidae; genus Laterallus; species Laterallus jamaicensis. The sequence continues at coordinate 16,958,423 of JAKCOX010000019.1, forward strand.
CTCTTTCTGTAAGGCATAATAGGATCAGAGGTTCCCAGGATAATTCAGGTCACATAGTGCAACCTTCTCATATCATAATCAGCTGGCAAACTATCAAAATAATACTCAGAAATTACAGGAAGCATGCTTGATTTATAATCTTATCAATTTTGGTTTGTATAATCTACATTCAAGTAAACTGAAAATCTGGTTTTGAATGATTCATCATCAGTTAAAATCACAGTTGGGCCATTTTCTGATCATAGTTAATATCAGTACATTCCAATTCAAAACTAATTTGGCCAGTACCACTTTTCATATTAAATGGCACTTTTTATGAAGTAACACTTCACATTTGCAAATGCAGTTTGAAAGTGCTTTTTTATGGGTAAATATGTAAAAATAGAAAATTAGATGAGTTGTGTAATATTTCAAGCTAATGCACAATTCCAATGTGCATCAAATCATAGTTTAAAAACACTGATCTGTGAATCCATGTCTATGCATAGCACTGGAAAACACACTGCTTCAAATTTGCCTCCAAAATAGCCCTTGGCTTACCCTTTGTGAAATGGAATATTCCAACATGAGATATAACTGCAGATTTCTACACAGACATGGAAGTATATGAACACAAGCACACACATACAGAGTACATTTTTATAGTAACATAGATTTAAATTCGATGTGATTCTGAGTAACGAACAAGTAAAAAGCCATGAAACATTACTTGTTATAAATTATTCTCTCCAATGTGTATGCGACGTTAATGGTGAAGGGAGAGTGAAGAATTTTGTCCTTTCATTATTCTTGTTAAAGGAGTAGCTGCTGCTTGGACATTCATACACCATTCATGGTGTATGAGTATTCTTGGGCATATATTCTTGGGCATAATTCCTCCTTCTTCAGACTCAACACTGTTTCCTACAGCAGAATCTCAAGCATTGATTTTACAAAATACTCAATTTAATTAAAAGGTGCAGAATCAGGATCAGCCCAGAATGATCAGCTTCCAAAGAGAGGGACTCAGAAGAAAGAAATTCCAGGGCAATTTTACCAGTGGGACACATACACCTGCTCCTCGCGTACTCTTCGTGCACTGGCCATGCATCCAAGTTATAGTGTGGGGTCTTGTAACATGAAATTGTATTCTTCATCTTTTTCCAGGCAGGCTGCCTCTTTTCTTGTAGGTGTGCAGTTTCCACAATTTCTGCTGAAGGTTGGAGCCTCCTTATCTTCTGGTTCACACTGAATGAACACTTGACACTGCTGTTGGAACATAGAGGGCTGAAGAGCCCCAGATTTGGAAAAACACTACTGAGACATTAGTGCCATATCAAAATTCTTTCCATACTAAAAGCCAAAACCAGCAATGTACTAGCAGTTAGGAAGCCTACTAGAAAATTACTGACAAAAATACCTCTATTGTGGACTAAAGAGTTCAGCAAATCTAGCCACTCATGCTAAGTAAAGCTTAGCAAACAACACAAATCACGTCTTATTTTAATAAGTAATTTATTCTATTTAAAACCTAAGTATTTACATTAAAAACCTAATATTCCTCAACAATTCTAATGCTCTAGTTATTTTTAACTTTGGGTACTGAGGACAGTTTTGAGAAGAAGATGAGCAAATTTATTGGGAGGTGTGGGGTGTGTAATTTAGCCAGAATTCAGGTTAAACTGGGTTGTATTAGGTTCAGTGGTTTTTAATGTTCTGAAAAAAAATCAGAACAAAGCAAAAAAACCAAAATCAGAAAGAGTAAAATGGAGACAGATTCCCTTTGTTTTAAAAAGAAAATTTGTATTATTGCTAATGTTTATCCTTACCCACATGCCCAGAAATACCATGATTTATTTCTATTGTCAAGGTTTTTATTTTCTTACAAGGTACAAGGTACAAATCTATGTGCTCTACTTCAAATTTTGCAAGAAATAAATTTATAATTTAAGCCTATCTAGCCTAATTATTAGTCCCACCCCCACAAGAAGACAACAGCAGCAATAAACTTTCTTAAGAACACCAATTTCAACTGTGTGAATAGAAGTTTTTAATAAGAAAAGTGTTCCCTGGATAGCAAGAGAGTAAGCATGGGGTTTTTTTTCTTGTTTTCCTACCTTCAGACACAGTAACAAGGCACAAACGTCACTTTTCCACAGTAAGAAAAAACCAAAACCATACAACCTGTTCCATAAAATAGAATCAATATTTTTAATATCTCTATGAAGATAGTTAGGCCTTCAGAAATAGAAAAAAAATAGTTAATAACAGGTCTCTAAATAAAGTGGAAGATAGTAAACAGATTGGCATCCCTTTGACAAGGAGGAATTCAGTTCAAGAAAAGCCAATATTTTAAATGTTTATAACTAGCAAAACAGTACTTAATTACTTTTTACTTATGGCTTTTCCTTCATAAATATTTTCAATCCTCTTCAGTCTAGCAAGCAGAACACAAGCCTTAAACTCCATGTTTTGCCATTCTGGACTTAGTCCTGCTACTGATTCATTTTGTGCCTTGTGGCAATAAATTATTCTTTCCCTAGCTTTAAGGAATAATACCTGTGTGTCACAGAAGTGCTGTGAAATTACAATAAAAGACATTCGTAACACATTTTACAGCCCTCACATGAAAGTTATGATGGATATTTTTGGAAGCTGAAATGCCAGTCAGAGGAGTTATGCTTTGAAGGACTTGTATATTTTTTTTAACTCTTGATTTTTTATGGTTGATGGGGTTAGTAATTGCCAGACTTAACCAAAAATAGTTCTTGCTGTATTTCTAGCCAGAGCAGATGAAGTCTGCTGTCTACCATCAGCTAAGGAAAAACATGCCCAGGTAGAGAAAAGGGACCAGCTCCAGACCTTTAGATCAGGACACATAAGACTGATCTTCTAATAGAGGCTCATTCCCTACTCTGCTCTTTCAAAGAAACTTCCCTCTTACATTCTGTAGGCTACCTAAGGTTCACAGCTCAATCTACCTAAGTCTATATCCAAGCCTCCTTTATCATCAGAAGAGGTCTAGATATTTTTATCAGTAGACAATGGAGAGCTAATCCAGACACTAAGCCTTCAGTTGTCTGGATAGAGTGTCCTGGTTTCAGCAGGGATAGATTTAATTTTCTTTCCAGTAGGTGGTGTAGTGCCATGTTTTGCAGTTAGTATGAGAGTTATGATGATAACACACTGATGTTTTTAAGTGTCACCAGTCATGGACTTTCTAGCTTCTCACACTATTCTGCTAATGTGAAGTCTGGGGCTGCTCAAGAAGCTGAGAGGGGACACAGCCAGGGCAGCTGATGCAAACTGGACGAAGAATTATTACTTAACATAAAACATCATGTTCTGTTTATAACTGGTGGGTGGGCTGAGTGGCAACTGCACGTTGTGGCAGCTTCTTGAGTGACCCTGTGTTCCTGTTATCAGGGCAATGAGAGATGTTGAAAAGTCTTTGACTGCTTGACAAGAATTAAAAACATCAGTGTGTTATCAACAATACTGTCATCCCAAATCCTACATGACCTACTAGAAAGAAAATTAACTCTACCCCTGTTGAAACCAGGACAAGGAGCATAGCAACTTTGCAGGTGCCCTAGTGTGTTCAGGAGCCTCTTTTAGTACTACAACAGTATATATGTTTGTGAATACACAGGCAGAGGAACACAGGTGCACACACACAGGTTTAGAAGAAGCATAAAAATCAGAGCCAGCTAGTGTTGTCTGCAAGAAACTGTTTTAAATTTTCTTTGCTTTTTCCTTCAGAAATATTGAATCATAAAACCTGACATACAGATATTTGACAAATTTGTTCCTAGACAGGAAAGTGAGAGCAGTATTCATCAGGGGATGCAGTGATTGGACAAGGGGTAATGGCTTTAAACTGTAGTAAAGCACTAGAACAGATTGCCCAGAGAAGCTATGGATATCTCCTCCCTGCAAATGTTCAAGGCCAGGTTAGATGAGGCTTTGGGCAACCTGGTCTAGTGAGGGATGTCCCTGCCCATGGCAGGGGGATTGGAACTAGTTGATCTTTGAGGTCCCTTCCAAGCCAAGCATTCTATGATTTTCTTACCAGAAAATTAGGGATGATTATGCAGGATGTATTTCCTCAGTTTTGCAGCGCCAAGTTTTCAGGTAGGTTGCTACTTGCCATTACCAGGGCTTCTAAGGACAACTTTTTTTACTCTGTGGCAGCTTCCCTCCCAGGGTGGTTGCCTGTATTTAAGAGCATTACATAGTTGATGATGTTCAGTTTCACAACTTTCTAGGCAGTTTGGGGGGGTGCTGAAGATATGAAAAGAAGAGGAAGAAGGGATTATAAGAAATCTGAAGATGCTTCTTGAATAAGACAAGTCAGTACAGAAAAAAAATAGCTTAACTCAGTCACAATTAAGACAGACTTCTGGCACTAAAAATCAAGAATATACAAAGTTTTTAATATGAGAACTTGGGGATTGTTGTAGGTACAGAAGAACATAAAAATTGTGTAACTACTGTTTCTGTATATCAAGTTATTTATTTTTATGCTCAAAACATAAATATAACTAAAGAGGTGGCATTTATATAGAGAAAATAAATTGAGAAAACTCCTGTAAGCATGATACACATGCATCTACAAGAATTTTAGAAGAAACATGGTAGGAGAAAAAGAATATTTAATCTTAAATGAAGATGTCACTGCCATGACTAACAATGTGTTGCTAACAAATATGGGCTGAAAGATCAGAGACAGAGGACAGCACATATAAAATACCTTAGCTACAGAAACTGTTTTGAGTAAATCTCTGCAATACAGAGCTCAATTTATTTTGTTTTTGTTACTATCACTAACTGTTTCATGGAGCAGTTAGTTGCAGACATATAGAAAAAGATAAACAACCTCTCTGTAGTCACTGACTACTACAGAAAAAAATGGTTCAAAATCCATAGATATAGTTTTATTGTAATATATAGATTCGGCATTTTCAACATAGGTTGAAATACCCACCAGTGCAGCTCCAATCAACTTGAGAAAGGGCAAAAAGTCAAAAATAAAAAAGCTTTCTAGAACAGCTAATGGATAAGCAATATAATTAAATCCTTGTAGAAAATATAGGCATTACTGAAGGATAACAATGGGAAACATAGTTTCAATTAAGATTATGTGCTACCAGAAGACTAAGGAAGAAAAGGAAATTGAAAGCCCAAATGGTAATATAATGGAGGCTTCTAGAAACATTAAGGCATCCTTCAAAAAGCTGAAGTCCTATTGTTACATTCAAAAGAATATAAAAGGGATTATAAAATATGAGAGCATAAAGTAGTAATTAAAAAAAAAGGAATAATTGGCAAAAGGAAACAAATCAGGATCAAGAAGTCTTCATGGCCAGTTGATGATCAAAATTTAAAAGAAGCACTAAAACCAAACAAGCAGAAAAAGGTCATTATTGAGAGGCTGCAGTGGTGATCCTTGTAGAAGTGAAAGGGGAGAGGAGAGTTCCATTAGCAAGCCACTCTCAGCAGGAGATGTATCAAGGATCTGTCTGGAACTGAGTGATTGTAGAGGAGTTTATGGAAAAAAAATTACAAATGAACAATAATAAATTTCCAGGACCAGATGTTTTTCGCATATGAGATCTAGAGTAACTGAAGGATGAAATATCTGAATTACTAAGTTTCATGTAGCTTTTCACTTTAAAGAGCCTTAGATGATGAAGATCAGAAGGTGGAAAATTTGACTTGGATTTTTTTTAACAGGTTCCAAAAGAGGAGGGGGAAACTATTTAGTTTACATAGATTTCAAAAAGCCTTTGGACAAAGTCTCTCACACAAAGCTTTTAAGTAAATTAGGTGGCATGAGCAAAGCCATTTGTTGCCTAGATAAATGACTGGTTAAGAGAAGGAAAACAGAAGTAGGAGTAAATTGTCATTTCTTGAAGTGGAGACAGGTCATCAGCGCTGGTTAGCAGGGGTCTGTACTGTAAAAAATATTCATCATTGACCTGGAAAGCAGAAAGAAAAAGGCTGCTGACAATACTGTATTATTCAGGATAGTAAGGATGAAAGCCGACTGTGAGGAATTGAAAAAAGACTGTGTAAGACTGAAAGGGCAATGAAGTGACAAATGAAATTCAGTATAAACGTAAAATGATGTACATGGGAGAAAAACAATCTGAATTTCACATATAAAATTATAGGATCTAAACTAATCATTACCTCCCAAGAGGAGTATCTTTGGGTTATAAAAAAAGAAACAACACCCAAATAAAATGTTAGGGACTTTTAAGAGAAAAAAGGGCTCACAACATGCACATTGCCAAGTCTATCCTCTACATGGCTTTCAGAGTGCCAAACACAGCACAACCTATTAGAGGAGCCAGAGGGAAAGCTTTAGGGCAACGAAGGTAAAGCTGGCCTTACATGAGACTGTCCTGGATGAAAACTGGCTGCATTCCTCAGGTCCCAACTGGGCCTGATAAAGCACTCTGCAACAACGTACAGCCTGAAGACAGCTATTTCTATCAAACATCTGTCTACAAAAGCTTTCTGAAGCTTTTAGATCCCCTTTTTTTGAGTGCTTTTCCCACCTTTATCTTGAAGAGGAATTATGGCCACAACACTTAAATTTACTTTTGCAGCAAACCACTGAGAGAAATGGAGTCTGAACCATTAGCATCATGTTCCTACGGTTATAAATAAATAATTTTGAAGAAATGCCATTTAACTATTAAAAAAACCCACATCCTACTTCTTGAAGAAATATGATCTTAAATTACTACTTTTTTTCTCTCTTTTTTCTTTTTTTTTCATCACATAAATTTCCCAACTCCAGACTGCTTTATTTTTTTTTCTAAGGGGTGGAACTAACATAATATCTTGAATTATAGAAGTGTCACAAATACAGATTATTTTAATTTCAATTTATTTTATTTAAATTTAATACGATCCAGAGTATGAAAATAAACATTATATTTATTTTCCTATATTTCTATAGAATAACCAAGAAATATTACCATTCTACTCTGTGATGCTGACTAACAAAAAGGAGAATGCACTAGAATTATTACTAAAAATAAGCGATTTAATGCTTTGTAAGGTAGGGACCGCAGGTTTACTTGCTCATTTTACAATTGATGCTAGGGAAAAAGGGTTGCATCCTCTAGAGCTTGAATAATCTGACTCAGAATAAACAGGAGGTTATGATACTTTACTAGTTTATTCAGATTACCATGATATTCCCAGTTCAAATATTTATTGAATGAGATTGAAAATTCTGTAAGACCACTTAATAACAGTTCTGATTTTTAAATGAACAATCAGTGGTTTTGAAAATTGATATGGCTGTTAAAATATGGTAAGATACCATTCTTGAAGACACTTTTATTTGTGGGTTAGATGCAGAAGAAAAATATTTGAAGAATTAGTCATAAATATGTGTGCTGTTTTTTGGGTTTGTTGTGCATTTTTTTTCTTCTTTCTTTTTAATTAACTATTAAATCTGAAGATTTATTTTTAGTAGTCTTTGATGCAGTTGCATAGCTGAGACTTTTCTGTACCCGTGCCCTGTCCTGCAGTGCAAATAACAGCACGTCAAAAGCGAATGGTCTGCCAATTAATCTAAGCAATGTTGAACACAGGGAATTTGCTAACCCACAGGCAGCTGAGGTGTAGTTTACTTGATGTGACATCTGGTACCTGTTATTTAAACAAAAAGATATTTTGTGGATTTCTGATGTGCTGAGAGAGGTCTAATGTTATAACCATTCCAGGTTTGAAAACTGAAAAATGCGTAAACAATAGAGGAATGTCAGTTTTGGTCATATTTAAAATGTTTTGCATGTGGTTTTATTTCATGTTTTACAGAGAGAAAAAATGGAAACTCTCCAACGTGAGCAACAGCAGTGTCTCATTCCACATCACTTTGCATCCAAATCAAATCCCTGAATGGAAGTTAGAATTTGCTGCATATAACACTGGAGAAGGGGGACAACTCTTGGAACAACAAAGTTATTTAATAACTAGTAGATGTGAAATATTTAAATACTCTTGCAAGAAGAACAGTATGGTGGAGTGGGAATATCGTGGCATAAGCCATTTTGTTTTCATTATGTATCTTCAATAAAATGTAGAAATAATGCATTGGTGGTATACATTAAACAGAGGAGCAACTGGGAACAAACTCTCATTGCCATCCATCCTCTGTGCCAAATAAGAATGACACTGGAAGAAAAACAAGTGCAGTTTAAAACATATACCTAACATAAATCTTATTGGACAGGGACACTTAAGAGAAAGAGAAAACTTAATTCTATTGTTTCTTAGCTTTTTTTGTACCTGAATTTGCATTCTTATTATTTAACACCACTTTTTATGCATAGTGTTATCCATGTTATGGATTTGAAGATACGTACAATATTTTTTGAAAGATGAAGTGCTTTCCTTTATTATTTCCATCTATCTTAAACAATTCAACAGACAGTGACTGGAATGACGCTCACTGTGCTGTGCCTATATGGACTCTAGAGACTGAAGAAGTGAAAACCCACATATTCTCTTAAGAAACACTACATTTATGATATCTATCTGCTGACCCTCATTGTCATTGTTTAAAAATGTGTGGGAAAGCTGACACTACTTTCTACACTTCTCTTGCAATGCGACATATCAGGAAACTTCCAGCTGAGTTAAACTGTGAAAAGATTGTTATTCCCTATGACTATCTGGCACTGGAAAAAGCACAGAAACGGAAAGGAACCTTTTCAGCACACTGGTGAGCCGTTCCTTACATACAGTGTGACTGCTCATCTGAGTGGGGAACCCACACATTTTGTGATAAATAGGAGGCTAAACAGCATGTATTCATGCAAATGGTACACAGGTGAACTCTGAAATGTATGATCACTCTATCGCTGTCTGCACTGATGTTGGCATGTGAAAAGAAAAATGTATTTAGACCAGACTTCCCTACTGGAACATGAATGCTTAAAAAATACAGACTGGAAACACTGTGAGATTATACCTATTACATAACAAAAGCATTTATGTACTTCTAATCTTAAAATCTTTTTCAGATGGTCCTCAAAAGTGAATTTTGGCACTGAAGTCTGCGTTCTGTAGTATGTATGAATTCTGAGTGCAATTTACACATTTTCCTCAGTTTACTGGTATTATCTGCAATTCACAGCCTTAAAGTCAGATTATTATTAAACCAGGTTTCATTCTGAAAGATTTTCCCATAATTTTTAAACATCAGAAAGGAAATCAAGGTCATAGAATTGATGCTGATGACATGTGATGCATTCACTAAAAATAAGAAAAATAAACATGCCAGCATATTAAAGCCTTGTACTAAGCAAACTGTGATGTGATGTCAAGTCCAAAAAGCAAACTAAAATGTGACTAGATTAAATTTTGAAAGTTTGAATTTGTCTGAGAATATGTACTTGAGCTGTCCTGAACAGGAAACAAGGCATTAAGGCTTGTCTGTAACTATTCCACATGCAGCAACTCTGCAGTCAAGGAGATCATCACACATGAACAGCATACAGGATTGGGCCCAGTGTGGGTTTTTTGGTGTTTTTTTTCACTTAATGCACCGTTTAAATTGTATTTGAACTGACTAGAAATACATTGCCAGTCTGGCTTATTCCAGCTTCAAGAAAAACAGAGTTGCTGTTATAATAATAACTTACATTTACTCTTTGTGCAGTAAATTATACTTTTCACCAGATTGTATCTCCTGAGCATTTAAGACTTGCTTTTACATGTTCTCCTGTGATTTTCTGAAGAAAAGGAGAAATTATCTCATTCAGCATGTGGGATGTACTAGATCATGTTTATGATTTAGTATGTGCTTCTCTTTTCCTTTGGCAGCTGTTGCAAATACTATTATCTACATATTATTGGCATTTCAGTGTGCTGTGACACATAAGTTTTAACATTACATTGGCTTGTTTTCTGTATATTATTATATTTTCTCTTTTTCTAGAATCATTTTATTTCATACATTTCATACATATTTCTATTATGTATCTATTATTTTGATAGATCGGATGCATATCCTATTTATGATTAAATAAGATTATTTTTGCAATTAAATTGTTTACCCTGGTTTTTAAAATGTAAATGCTTTTTTCCTTTTTAAAAGGAAAATATTTTTTTTTACAATTTTTATTGTTCCATCTTCTTGAAGATTTTATTTTTTTTTAACCTTTTAATGACAGATCCTAATGAGTAAATATTTCTTAAATGGCTTATTTCAATTTGCAAATAACTTATTTTTATGTGCAAGATTACCAGTGAAGGGCAAAATGAAAATTCATGATATGTTTTGTTTTACTACAGAAACTAAATCTTTCCTTAAGATTACTAAATAAAAAGTAGAGGCTATAAAATTATTATCAACAGCTCTAAGTTCATCATTAGTAGCTGTGCTATAAACTGTTTCCCATTTAGATGGAAACCCGATTAAAATGATGATAACCGCTATTAACCTTTAAAGACTTTTTTCAAATGGTGAAACTTTGGTCTGTCTAATAAAATATGCATTATTCTGTCTTTAAAATACTATCAAGAAGCAAACTCAAATCATGTTACAGGAAACTTTGCCTTCCTTGGGCATTTTTAAATAACAACTGAGGTATTTTTAGAAAAAAAAAAAAACCCATAGTTTTAGGTTTAAGTATTGCACCAATATTCTACAAATTACCTATTTGAATCTGAGGTAAACACTACCTTTACTCTTTATAAAAACTATGTACCATTTCAAAGTGTTTGGCAAATGCAGCTTTCTAGGATTGTGCCATACAACTTATATTTCTGCCACTTTGAAGGAAGAGTTGCAAAGGACACAAAAATGTCAAGGTGTGTGGCCGTGCACTGCCTAAAAATTATTCAAGCTTCTGGTGCCATCTTGTGGGGAATACTATGTTGTAGGCGAGAATAAAGACATCACAGAATCATAGAATCTGTTGAATTGGAAGGGACCCACAAGGATCACAGAGTCCAATTCCTGGCTCCATACAGGACCAATCAAGTCAGAGCATGGCACTGAGTGCATTGTGCAGATGTTTCTTGAACTTGGTGTGTATTTTTCATAGTTGCATTCCAACAGAAAAATATCTTTCATAATGTTTTTTGGTTTTTGTTGTTGTTGTGGGGTTTGGGGTTTTTTTTGTTTCTTTGTTTAGCTCAGTTTTTTTTAAAACTTCATTCTCATAATCTACAGTGATCTCAATTGGGGGAAAAAATTGTTTCTAAGACAGATTTCCTGAGAATATACTATTATAGTATTTCTGGCCTTTGAAGCAAATGTATGTGTACCAGCAATGAAAAGTGGACCTCAAACTATACTCAGTACACCAATTTTCATGCTTTAAGACTAAATAGCTCCTTTACAAGACCTTCAGCTTCAAAGATTCATTAAAATTCCCTAATCTGTTATTCCTTAATTCTTTCCCTTATTTACCAAGTAAAATCTATCAGTAAGCTGCTGCCAAATTGATTTAAGTGTTGCTGTGCTGTTTAGAATCTCATATCTTGATTAGTACAATCTCCCTGTCAGTGACCACTTTGTCTCTGTTCATTTCCGACTCACCTCTGCTCCACATTATTTATCTGTGTCCAAATTCACATCTAAGAGTTCAAGATGTGACTGGAGGTATAGAACTCATAGACTCATGTTAAATTCTCTGATTCTTTTCATAATATGTGGACAAAACTGGGTTTTATAGGACTAGCATCACAATAAATAAACAATTTTTAAAAAAAACAACTCAAAAAACCCCAAACTCTAAACCAGTATGTGATATGGAAATGGCAGTTCCTCATTACACTAACTGGTAATGCTACAGGAACTTGCCTGAAATTTGGCCTCTCATTTTTCCTGTTGGTGTACAATTGTGTGGACATCTGTACTAAGAATTTTAAGATGAGGGAAAAACAAAAAACACCCTCCCTACTTCTCTATCCTTGCTGACAATGTGCCTGTGTAACCGAAGGGTCTTACGTTTTAATCCCTGCTTGCACATTTTCACATGCATCCATATACCTCATGTTAAAGGCATGTTTCATAAAATGTTTGTAGAGCTCTGACAGTTGTTCAGAAGCTTGAAAAACACTCTCAGTGGGAATTTTGCTAACTATGACAGTACACAGCGATATTCCAATTTTCTTATCTTCTTGCTGACTTGATGAATCTTACTTTTGCCATCTTGCCCTAATGACATCACTTCAGTAAATGGGGAGTGAATGCTATTGGTTTGGAAAGCCTTGTGGAGAGCAAGGAACTGAATCTAGATTTTTGACTTTCTGGAGAAGTGTTCCAGAAACTTTTGTTGACTATTTGACATCTCATGAAAAATTACTATTTTTCTTAGCTGTGATTTTTAATAAAAATTCCTGTGAACTGAATGCTGCTGTCTGTGCATATGTCAGGAAGCCCATTTACACTGTTAGCTCCAGGATCAGTAGGGTCAGTAGCCAGTGCATAGGTTCCAGAGAAGCTTAGACTGTATTAAAAGGCATCAATTTGCTTAGGTGGATGTTTAGCACCTGCAACTGCAAGATACAGATGGACAGCCTAACTTTTGCTTGATTAACTTCCAATTGCAGTTAAGCAAAATGAGGAAATGACTGAGAACAGACTTTGAGATCACTTGTATGGACTGGCTCACATTTGCTTTGCTTAAGCATAGCAATCTCAAGGACTGTCCACACAACCAGCATTCTATTCTTTACATCTCACAGTTTTTTGAGAACTATTACAGAGCAATCCTAAGTGCTTTTGGTTTTGGTTTCTTGTGGGGTTTGTTGGGGTATTTTTCCTGTTTGAAGTGTTTATCTGAAATAAGGACTGTGCTGCAGCCATAAAATTCTATTTCTATGGAAATACTACGAAGGTGTATGTTTCATGCCCTACACAAACACATGAGGTCATGTAGATCTATTTGCAGGTACAAAACTGCTGGGAGAGTATCAGAAAAGGAAGAAAGCGCCTAATACAGTTATGGCATGCCACAGCTCAGTTTCTGAACCTACATTGTTGTGGACAATGACTGGAGGTAATAGTAACTTAAACCCTATTTCGAAAGGCTATGGTCTTTTCCAACCTTGTGATTCTGTGATAAACCTAAACATACAGAACATCCCAGGGTGATAAGCAGCTGAGATGCCAGGCATCCACTAATCCATAAAGTTCCTAAACATCCTCCTCCATAACAAGTTCCAAGGCAATCTTGAAGGTTAATAATGTCAGGGGAGCTTGACGCATTGACACTGAGACAGCTACGTGGAGGATGGAGCGAACTGGAGTCATTGTAGCCAAATTCTGCAATAACATGGGAACTTGAAGGAACTGTTAAGTTGCATCCCTGCTGTCCCTGGCCTATGACTTATCATGTAGTTGATAAAATGCTGTCCTTTTGGCAAATTATGCTCACTACAATGTCATTATAATACCAGAATGCACCTCCATCTCGAAGGCTACCCACCTCCATAGTGCAACCATCCCCCAGTGAGCATGCACTCTGAATTTCATTAATCTGTGCCTTTAAACATGAGGTGAGAGAATTTTACACCAGTTGTAATAAAGGTATGTATGACTTGAGTCTCTCAAGCTCCACCTTAAAGGTAAGAAATGACATAAAAGTAGCCCAAAATCTGAGATGTGTTAGGGAAGATGCCACCATGTCAGGGCAGACACCCTTGTGCATCACCCTGATCCCTGGGACTAGGCAATGGGTTGAGCCTGTCTTCTTCCCTATCAGGACACCTGTAGGTAAGATTTGGGTAACACTTGGCCACACCAAGTGCCTCCCCCAGGATACTTAGAAATCTCTATAGAGTTACTGTACATCTTTTAACGCATTAGTAGTCACGACCTTTAGTATTTACTAATGTTTTGCAGACAGTGAATTTATACTGGCAACCCAAAGAATCTGTGTGTCAATTGCTTGAATATAATACACTTTCGTTTGAGCCTGTCATGTTAGCTCTCATTGAACATGACCCAACTCCTTTGCAGCCACCCTGGTAGTTCAAGGAAGGTGACTTGGTTGAAGGTCTATTTCGTTATTTGTGAATCTGAATCGTGATAGTTCAGTGCGTGGAACGAGACCAGACTTACAATGACAAATGGGGGATATCATTACCCTTAACGCAACAATTGTACAGAAATAGCTTACTTAAAAAGAGACTCCAGAGGGAAAATACTATTGGAGCAATGTGGACAATAGAAGGCTATTAGTGGGAGTGAACTGCTGAGCTGAAGCCTGGGAACACATCTTTCTTAGTCTCAGACCAATGCTTACTCCACTCAAATGGGCATGTGCATTGCTGCATGACTGCAATTTAATGGGCAGTTGTGATAAAACTGGACTTTTGCATTTTATAACAATCAAACAAAAATCGTAGTGACCTTACAGTGGCTATATTGCCTTGGGAGAGCATTTTCCTGGAATTACTGTGGAAACATTACTTTGGAAAGAGCTGTATTAAGTGGTTTGATACAGACTGTGAATAAGACAGCCAAGTACCGTGAATCAAAGGCCATGTCATTCCTTTTCTCCATTTATTTAGACTCAAACACACATATATGCGTCTACATTGTGCTTTATGAGAAGCACAAGCTCAGAAGTGGTAGTTCTGTGATCAGAAAATACTGTTCTTTGATGAAGACCTTTATTCAGTAGCTTTATATGTTTTCAGAGTAAATACCAAACATTCAATCTGTGAACTGGGCAAGGCAGTTTTGGTACTAAAATCTGAATGTGATTTTGGGCTGTGAATCCTAACTTCACAGAAATCTTTCTTTAGACAAGAAATAATATACCAGATGGATGTTTCTATTTTCACAGATGTTTTGAGGTGGACTTAATCTGTGAAACTTCGCGTCAAATATCTAAGAGTTAAGCATCTAAAGTTTCAAAAGCACACTGAAACATGATGTGCTCTACCCACTGGACTGATGTGGAAGGTGACCTGTAACAGAAACTGCATCCCTTTTTCAACTAGGAGGTGTCAGTCATCTACCTATGTATTTACTTCTATTCAGAGATCAGTAATGTTGTACTATTTACCTCTGATGACTAGCAGCATTTCTAGAGCTTTGTCGCATTAAACCAGTGAAGAAATTTGGCAGAAAATAAACCTCCTTGCATACCAGCTTGTTCTCACATATCAGAGTGGCAGGGTGTGGCTAGGCCTATATTCTGAGTGATTTCCAATTTAACACTGTAAGCCAGTTGTGTCCAATACTGAACTAATATGATTATGGCTGTACAAATAGTGCAAGATACCTTTCCATCCAGTTACATTCAATGAACTAGCACAGCCAGATTCAAAGTGGTTTGGTCGCATTCAATAGTAAATACCACAGCTAGATTAATGAATAGCACTGCTTATAGGGACAACTAAGTGCAGATTCTTTGAACTGTCAGTGATGATCCATTGCCTACAAAACTATGTGAAAATAATATAGTAACATAAAGCAACACAAGCTACATCTAGAACAACATAGTACTACTTGAGTAACACAGATAACTCTATGTAGAGGTTTCGAAGTTTCCTAGGTGACCTAAGTGTTAAACTCTTACACAAAGCATCCCTGGGGGGGTAAGGAAAGAGAGGCTCAGTCCGTTGACTGGTCCCAGAAGTCAGCGATGGTTCATGATTGTATCTCCTTGACTTGTTGCAAAGGAAGTTTTCCTAATATGCCTCTGTTCTTGGTCTACGTTTATACTATTTTCACCTATCAGGTAGTGCTTGAGGGAGTCTTATCATGCTTGCCTTTGCTGTGATTGGTCTAAGTTTTCCTTGCTTTGTATTTAAAAGCATAGACTAGAAATTCAGAGTGCATGTTCAGTTAGGGGTGGACACAGGTGGGAGGCAGGTAGCTTTTGGGATGAAGGTGTGTTTGTGTATTATAATGATATTATAATGAGGAAAGTTCACCCAAAGATACTTTCATCTTCACAGAAGAATGATGAACTGCTACTCCCAGCTCTGATTTAGTTCTCACTCAGGGCAGAAAAAATTCAGTGTCTTGGTACCCCTGTACACTGGTTTCCCATAGATCACAGAGACTGTCCACAGTGCCTCCAGTCCACCCTCCACCTCCACCCTGTTTTTCCCCAGATGTTGTCAACCTCTAAGATTGCCTAGGGAACTAGGAATGAACTCTTGGCATATCAGCTGCTCTTCACCCTAGAAGTTTCTTCAGTGCTGAACATTTTATTTAGCATGGACATAAGTTTAATTTCTAAGTCACCTTCAGCATTTAGTCCACAAGCCTTTACATGTAGAAGGACAAAACTTAACTGATGTGGTACTTAACTGGTACTTGGTTTGACATTCTTCTGCCATGAACTTACTATCCTTGAAGATTAATAATCTACTTCAGTTCAATGTGGCATTCACATATGTTAAGATTCATTATATTTCATTTTAGCACTCATGGGTACATCTATATGAAGAAATTAAAAAATACTGGGGCATATTCTCAGGCTCTGGAATTCAGTCATTTAGATTGTTGAGTTGTTGGAATGGTGTTTGGCATGTTTTTCACTGGTATGAGTACTTTTTTCACCCCAGGTGATTCATCTATACAAGTAGCATAGGACATGGACCAGGTCTAATAATTCATGTGGGAGCACAAACACTCTTTTTCAGCATAAAAGACTTGAATGGGATGGACACAGGTTATTCTGGGCCAGAAGACTTCAGTGCTTTAGACAGCCAAAGGAACTATGTATGACCTTATAATCAGAATTTTAAAAAGAAGGGGAAAAAAAAAGAGACTAAAATAAACCAACCTGACAGTTTAGACCTATCAAACCTTGGACTCAGAGCTTGAAACTGCACAGTTTTCAGTGGGAAATCAGCCCAGGCTGGAGGTAATGAATTCAGAACATAGAGCAAATCAAGCTCTTCAGCTTAGGTCCAACAATGAATCTTGATTAAGTAGAAGAATAAGCATGTAGCCAATCACATCAGCAACTAGTGCTGCAGTTCAGAACCGCAGTATTAGAGCTATGGGTAAGACATTTTAACAGGAATTCTTACGCTGTTAAGAATTTACTTGTTTCTTGTAAGGTAGGTGACCTTTCTTTGGTTAATTCTCCTGAGTTGCTACCTCCATTTTGGCCAGGCTACAAGTATGAAACTTTGAGTACTCTGCTACATGCCTGATAAGTAGGGCACCAAGGTTTCTGGATATAACTAAGCAAATAAAACTGTAAAATCTTGAAGTTGTTGAAGTGATCATCATGTACAGTAACTGGCAGTGGCTGATCAGCCAAAAATCAGACAGGAACTTACATGTAAGCTGGTTTAAAATATTTATTATGTGAGATAAAGTCACCCTTAACTTTGCTGGATTAAGAATAGTAGTAGAATACTCTTAACACATCCCAGTTTTCTTCTTCTGGGATTTAATATATAGCAGGCAAACCATGTTGACTAAAAACACAATCTTTTTTTCAGCCCTGAGTACCACCAGATTTACTGCAGGCAGATGCTTGTGCTCATGTAGATTCAGGCAAAATATGGGATCAAATACATATATTTGTATACATCTATTTATATTGTATATATATAAAGCACCCATCACCTTATTGATAAACTTTCTTTGGAATCACTCTGTCCCAAAGGGTCAGTGAGAATGCATAAATCAAGACTATGAGGTGATTGATTTTATTTGATTTCTTGAGCTTTCCTGTTTTTGATGGTAGGGTGGCTTTGTGCTTTTTAATCTGTTTATTCATTTTCATATTATTGATTGTGGTAACAGAACACTTAATATTACAGCCTTTTTTAGCAATATTAATTACTTCGATTTATATGTGGATTTCATTCGTAATAATTAAATTGTGACAAAGTAACACTGATATAAATAAATCTTCCCCTTGCACTCCAGCATTACTGATATTTAAGTTAATATCTAATTTCACAATGGTTTCATTTGAATTCAGAATCGATATTCCTGTGCTGCACATCCCAACAAAAGAGCTTGGAGGACTGTGTTTTGCTTATTATGTTCACCTTTGGTGAAATATTATCCACTAGCTTAACAGGTTTTATTTTTCTTTTCCACCTGTCCTCATTAATTTCATGTATTTCAGTAGCATACACAGTCCAAGTGGTGCAAGTTTTATAGGTCTGTTCTTCCTTATTTTTCAAATCAAACTGAGGACCTAGCAATTATTTCTTGACTTTCTCTGCTGATGGCTATTTTTCTGTGCAGTTTTGAGTGGACATAAACCAAGACTGTTTTCTAACTGAAGTGATTATTACTGATTATCAGCACTGTATGCCTTCACAGTAGAAAAGTCCAGGATACCATTTTGATGGTGGATAAAAAGACCAACTCACTTATCTAAGGAAAGACTCCTGTCTGAAGAAGATGCAGACAGATTAACATTATTATTATGAGAGCTGCCACAGTCTACGTTGTAAAAGCTGAATCGTGTTTATTGTATATAGATATCAGCTTTACATGAACAATCAAACTAATTTCCTCTTTCAGAAGAGGGAAAAAATACAGACAAGTTCTTCAGTAAAAGTTTATATGCTCAACCTTTTTGAAAATAACATAATTTAAGATGGTATATATGTATATCAAGATGGTACTTCTATATGAGCTTTATAAATGCCATATTTGTAATGAAATTCTTCAAGCATGAATATTTTGAAATATCTTTAGGCAGATTATACATAACTTCATCGTTTAAAGCACATCACTTCCATTTCAGCCTAAGAAATTAATGTTGTTAGCAGAGGCAGTCTTCGTGGTGAATCCTTATGCCCAATTTTTAGCAGTATCAATATATTTGAAATTAATGCTTCCATTCATGTTTCCATTAATGCTTTCTGTTACACCACTTTCCTACCTAGATACAGCATTTGTTTATGCATCTTGTTCTCCTGCTTTTCATCTGCTTTCTTGTGTATCACACAAAACAAGTATGGCTCTAAAGGCTTTTGGTCAAGGATCATCTAGTTCCAAGCCTCCTGCCATAGGCAAAGACACCTTCCACGAGACCAGGCTGCCCAAAGCCCCCATCCAACCTGGCCTTGAGCACTTCCAGAGAGGAGGTGTCCACAACCTCTCTGGGCAGCCTGTTCCAGTGCCTCATCACGCTCATAGTACAGAATTTCTTCCTAATATCTAATCCAAATCTACCCTCCATCAGCTTACAGCCATTAGCCCTTGTTCTATCCCTACATGTCCTTTTACACAGTTCCTCTCCAAACTTTCCTGTAGGACCCCTTCATAGAATCACACAGAATCACAAAGTTGGAAAAGACCTTTAAGATCATCAAGTCCAACCAATTCCATCCTCAGCTAAACCATATCCCTAAGTACCTCATCTACCCTTTTTTAAAACACATTCAGGGAAGGTGACTCAACCACCTCCCTGGGAAGCCTGTTCTAGGCCCTGACAACTCTTTCAGTAAAAATATTTTTTCTAATGTCCAATATGAACCTGCCCCAGCACAGCTTTGTGCCATTTCCCCTTGTCCTATCTCCTGTCACCTGGCTGAAGAGAACATCACCCACCTTTCCACAACCTCCTTTCAGGTAGTTGTAGGTGGTGATAAGGTCTCTCCTCAGCCTCCTCTTCTCCAAGCTAAACATTCCCAGTTCCCCCAGCCATTCCTCAGAGGATTCACCCTCCAGCCCCTTCACCAGCCTGGTTGCCCTTCTCTGGACTCACTCGAGGACCTCAATGTCCTTCTTATGATGAGAAGCCCTGAACTGGACACAATACTCAAGGTGTGGCCTCACTAATGCCGAGTACGGGGGCAAAATCACTTCCCTAGACCTACTGGCCACACTGTTTTTGATACAAGCCAGGATGCCATTCACCTTCTTGGCTGCGTGGGCACACTGCTGACTCATATTCAGTCTGAAGTCAAGCAACACTCCAGGTCCTTCTCTGCCTGACAGCTCTCCAGCCAGTCTCCCCCAGTCCTGTAGCACTGCATGGGGTTGTTAGGTCCCATGTGCAGCAATCTACACTTGGCCTTGTTAAACCTTATCCCATTTGTCCCAACCCATCCGTCCAGTCTGTTCAGATCCCTCTGAAGAACCTCCCTACCCTCAGGCAGATCAACACTTCCTCCTAGTTTAGTGTCCTCTGCAATCTTTCTGAGGGAACATTCAATCCCTTCATTGAGGTCATTGATTAAGATATTGAACAAAACTGGACCCAAGACTGAACCCTGGGGGATGCCACTCGTGACCGGCCTCCAGCTGGATTTTGTTCCATTTACCACCACCCTTTGAGCCCAGCCATCCAGACAGTTTTTAACCCAGCTGAGGTTCCACCTGTCCATGCCAGTGGAAGCCAGTTTCTCAATCAGAATGCTGTGAGAAACCATGTCAAAGGCTTTACTGAATTCCCGATAGACCACATCTACAGCCTTCCCCTCGTCCATTAAGCGGGTCACCTTGTCATAGAAGGTGATCAGGTTAGTTTGACAGGATCTACCTTTTGTAAACCCATGTTGACTGGGTCTCATCCCCTGGCCATCACACATGTGCTGCATGATAGCTCCCAAGATGACCCTCTCCATGATCTTCCCTGGGACTGAGGTCAGATTGACTGGCCTGTAGCTCCCCAGACCCTCCTTCTGACCCTTCTTATATATGGGTGTAACATCTGCCAGCATCCAGTCGAGTGGAACTTTCTCAGTCTGCCAGGACTGCTGATAGATGATGGAAAGGGGTTTGGCAAGCACGTCTGACAGCTCTCTCAGCACCCTCAGGTACTGGAAATCTTCAATAAGGTCTCCCCAGATTCTTCTATTCTCCTGGCTGAACAAGTACAACTTTCTCAACCTGTCCTTATAAGAGAGGTGCTCCAGTCCTCCTCTGAACTAATGTCAACAGTTCATTCTTGTTCTTGTACTGGGGACCTAGAACTAAATTACAGTATAATATTTCACTCAAAATCACAAAGTTATTCGGTGCACGATTACTCATTTATTGCAGTAGTCAGTACTTCCATTGCTAATATTCTTAGCAAATTACTGGATTTCAAGAGCAAACATTTTACAGGCTTGTCATCATATACTATATGTCCTCTTATATCAACCTCTGGTTTTAAGAAAGGAATTACAAATGAACTTGAATGAAAGACTTTTGACTGAGAATCCAGAGTGGAGGGAGGTGCTTCTAACAGCATTCAGAAAATTGTCTGGATTACAAAAAAGTGGGGTCTTCAAGACTCTCCTTTTTCCTCTTAAATTTATTTTTGAGAGCATTCACAAATTTCTGTTTCACCGTCCAAGGAAGCAGAAAGAGGTCACAACACCTTCCCTCATAACTGCAGCCTAATCCTAGTTATCTCCATTTCTGCTGACTAAATGTAAATTATCAAATTTGTAATTATTGTCTGGTTTTGTATTTTTAATTTTTAATATCTTTTTATATTTTCTTCATATACTTATCCACAGGGACTGGAAATTCTCAGAACATGCCTGGACTACAAAGAAAACATCCAGAATGCATTCTGTACTCTTTTTTCCTATTTAGATCCCGGCTATCTTGTAAAAAAATCAAATACCCATCAGAGCTCAAACCTGTAGTGAGCCATTCTTACATCTCTCTGTCACAATGACTATGATTTATAAAGGAGAATGAGTTTCAGTAAGATTATGAGAACAGTACCTTAAAATGGAGTGCAATAATGAAGGAGTTTAACAGGTCTGTCTTTAAATCCCTTATCTGAAAGTAAGAAGCTTTTAATTTGGATTTTGCAGGTGCATCTTGTGAGAAATGAATGGCAGAGCCAAGTGCCTTTTCCAAGGAGAGTTCATGGCTGACAATAAATACTAGCTCTCACCCTAGTCTTAAACAATACTCTGCTCAGCCTGCTGAGTTGTGTGAATCCTTTTCCTAATGGTGAACTCTCACGATAAAAGCTGAACAAAGATGGGAATCCAATCTGAGTCTTAAAATTCCACTTGTATCCTTACACAGTCAACAGAAAGAAATGGGACTTGCCAGAAGACAATATTAGTCTGTAAGTGTACAAAATTATTGGTGACGCTTCACTTTCTATATAGGAAGAACCTGAGATTTTGTGTGATTGAAGTACCATTTTCAGAAGAGAGAGCTAGATCTTATCAGGATTATATTAGCAAATACTTTTGGTAACAGTGTCTATCTGAGCCTTACTAATTGAATGTGATGCAGAACTGGGAGGTTCTAGTGTTTCAGATGACTTGAGTAGGGAGTCGTCTTGTGGTATACATGTAGACCTAAGACATAATTATTATTTTTATGGTATCTTTATTTTTCAGATGAAAGTGTCTGTGATGCTCTGAAGAACGATCCAAAGTGTCTTATGAAGCTGTAAAGCTGCATCACACCCTACCACAACTAAGTTTCAAAGTGCATATGTTTCATATTTTGTGATCACAGAGTGAGGATCTAAAGATGCAACACCTTTTAGATAGTGTTCAAAAACGTTAAATGAAGATAGCCAAATCTGAAGCAGTATTTTTCATACTGTCCTTTGAGACCTATTGCAAAATCTCCATCCATTTTTTCTTTCAGGAGCAACTAGTTGCTTCACTTTAAAGTGGAGTGAAAGAGTGAATTAATGTTTACATAGCATGGGCAATTCATTAATATTTATTTTTAAAATTGCTTAATATTGCACAAATTGACTGGGAAGATAAATCCTTTGACCATGTACAGTTACCAAAGGAATCAAGAAATTCCTTGAGGACAACTGATGCTACAGTATTGTAACTGAGTTTAACCATGTCATGGTTTGGCCCCAGATAAGAATGGTTTACTGGGACAACAAAGGAGGAGGAAAATAACAGCAAAAGTACTTATAAAAGAATATAAAAAGTGTGTGATACATAACACAATGTGCTTACCACCCTGAAAAAGCAATGCTCAGCCCACCCCAACCAGTGACAACTCCTCCCCAGCCAGCTTCCCCCTTCATCTAGCACAATGTCATAGTATAAAATATCCCTTTGTCTAGTTTGGTCAGCTGTCCTGGCTGTGTCCTCTCCCAGATTCTTGTGCCACACTCTGAGACACACTATCCCTGCCCTCCCTGCCCAAGTCAGTTCCTCAACACCTTCAGGCCTGTTCTTGGATGTAAACAACTGGGATTTCTAGCTCCAGAATTCTGCAGGGTAAAGGGATTTAACATATGTTACATTTTGCATTTGGGTGTCTGCCTTTTTGTTTACATTAGGAGAATATTCTCATTGAAGTACTAACAGCCCTTTTGGCCTTTACACTCTCTTCCAGTGGGAAATGGCTCTCATGCATCCCACATTGTTATTCCAAACACTAGTATGCTTCCCATGTTCAAATATTTTTCTTTTGGGATCAAAGTAATAGTTGACTAATATGTGTAATTAAATACATGCACACATGTGCATAGTGACTGCACAACCAGCTATTACAAGCAATTATGCTGGAAAGAATGACAAAGTTTATATAGAATCATTGTAGTCAAAAAGCTGCTGGCAGAGATGGCTCCAGGCTTTCTGGTGATGTAGGAAGTGGTGGCAGAATGGATAAGGGATAAGGAAGACTGGGAGAGAGGCTGAGAGACTCAGGACTTTTTAGCCAGAAGGGAAGACTGATGAGGGATCTGGGTTATCTTTCAATACTTGAGGAGTGGGTGTCAGGAAAATGGGCCTCAGTCTTTTTTTCAGTGGTGCCCAGTGACAGGACAAGATGCAGTGGGTACAGACTTGAATATAAGAGGTTCCACCTAAACGTGAGGAGAAACGTCTTTATTGTGAGGGTGACAGAGCACTGGGATAGGCTTCCCAGAGAGATTGTGGAGTCTCATTCTCCTGAGATATTCAAAACCCACCTGGATGCTGTCCTGTGCAGCTTGCTCTAGGTGATCCTGCTCTGGACTGGGGTTGGACTAGATCCCTTCCAATCCTTATCATTCTGTGATTCTGTGATCCTTTGAGTTTATTTGGCCCAAGGTGATGATGCTGAGGTGGAGAGAAAAGCGAAGAAGGAGTCAAGGAAGAGGTCTTTACTGCAAGAGAAGAATTCACATGACACTGTAATGAGAGGAGATGATTGGGGTAGAAGGGAAGGTTTACAACAATGAAGGAAGCTTCAGGGGAATTTCAGTGAATGGAAGTAAAATATAAAGCTGGTCAAGCAATTTTCTTTGGAAATAGTCCACTTTACATCCAATGTGCATATCCATGTGTATATCCAGTGAACTGCAATAATATTACCTGAACTATGTATTGTTGTATTAATACAAAGGAAAAGAATCTTCCAAGCAGGTAAACCTTAAAGCATAAAAAATATAAAGGGACAATTACATATTAACACCTTGAACTGCAACCAGAAGCATACATATAGAGACAGAACAGTCTTGTAAAGCCTGCAGTAATGTATTGGTTTTGCTTGCCATTTCTAAGCAAGACAACAGCTTCTTCACTAGCTGTAGTTTCCCCATCTTTTTCAAAGTAGCAGAAATTGTGTAGTCATGTGCTGTGAAAGCCAGAACAATACCCATGGTCTTGTATATCTTTATATAATGAGTAGTTATTAGAGTTTGTGTCAGATGCACATAAACGCAAATCTAAATAAATACAGCAAGTAGAATCTTCATGCTGAAAATTTCACTCACAAAAACCAAATTTCTCTTAGCAACAGTGTCAGTGAGGGAAAATATTACCGAGACACAAACTCCTCTCCCCCAGCAAATCAGTATCCTTGTAACTGTCACAAGGAGTTGAGGTTAAACTAGCAAAGCGTCCATCTTCTGCTTTTTTTTTCTGATTCAGAAGATACCAAACTTGTAGGATTTTTAAAAGGTAAAAAGTAAAACCCTATCTAGAGTAGCTTGACTTTTGGAAATCCTACAAGGAAAAAGGAAATAGGCTTTTAATACTGCCCAGGCAGGTTACAGCAGTGTAGCCTGAGGACAAGGAGGTTAACAATTAGTCTGCTATATAATTAAGGACCATAAGCTAAAAAAAAAGTTGCTTGCCTTCAGGAAAGGCTCTAAGTTTTTACTGGCATCATATCACCGAAAAGGAAAAATATCTCTGACTTGAAAATGTAAACGAAACTTTTCTTTAAGCGATGTTTCTCCACTGACTCAATCTAGGCAACCCTATGTCATTATGAAGCAGTGATCAGATTGCCAGCTGCTTTGGGTGCCATTTTGAGACTTGGTGCATTGTCTGTCACTGTATATATTCCTAACACCTATCTCAGGTTTTTGACTTCATTTGATATGCTTAAATAATATGATTCATAGCACGTGTCTTTTAGATCCCTGAGTTGTTTCCCCTTAAATTCAAATAAACAATTAAGTGATATCTTTTGGGTACTGTAAGTTCCATGAAATATAATAATAATCAATGTATCATGCCAAAAAAGGGGGAATTTGGACCTAATTTTGTGGATCTTTTAAAAAGTGGACCTTTTAAAAAGTGCATAGAAAGAGGTAAATGAAGATAGAAAACAATGCGAAAAGTTCTACTGTTGACATGCTTCCTCAGAAATCAAAGTTACCATGCTATAGCCAGTGTAAATACCTGCAATGTTAGTATAAAAGGGAATGTTTACTTTAGTGGCTAAACACAACAGTCATGACACGTAATTTCACTTTGGCCAAGTAAATGATTTAAACAAGCACTGTGATATCTTGCTGTGCAGACCAACTTGATGGTTTATAAAGATATCTTACAAAAAAGACAGAGACTTTTAATCAAGGATTTGATATAAGGAATTTTTTTTTTTATCATGTCAATGGTGTGACACTAGAACAGGCTTCCCAGAGGACTTGTGAATGCCCTCTCCCTGGAAGTATTCAAGGTCAGGTTGGATGGGGTTTTGAGAAGCCTGGTCTAGTGGAGGGTGTCCCTGCTTATGGCAAGGAGGTTGGAACTAGATGATCTTTGAGAGCCCTTCCAATCCAAATGATTCTGTGATTCTGTAACTCTATGACAATTTGAAAGGGTTTCAGATGTACGCTGGACAGTGCTCTGACATTAAACATTTAACATATACCAATCCTCCAAAATGCTTAAAATGACCATAGGAAAATGGGAGAGATTGTGGATGATAAGGGGTCACAGATTTATGTGACTCCATAGAATCTGTGGAAAGAGATCTATTGGCCATAAATTCTATGTAAGTTTCAGTAACAGATATTTTTACACCTATGTATGAATGCCTTGCTTTACCTTGCTCTGGCTTGCCTCACTCGTTAAAAGAATGATAGAGGAAGAAGAATGGTTTTAGAACAGAAGTAAATACAAGGTTCTGGCAACTCAATTGCACCAAAATTTCTAATCTGAAATGTGTATATAGGAATGAGGACAGCATATGGATTTTTTTCTCTTTTTTTCCTTTAAAAAAACCCAAACTATCACAAACCAAAAAAACCCCAAACAGTCCAAGTACTAGAAAACCTAATACTTTATAATCCTAGGTCCTCTTTAAATACATGAATGATACATGCTATTAATTGCTATATTATTATGCCTTCTAACATAAAATAATAATGCTGTTTTGGGTGGCCAAATCTTTATGTATTTGCTAGACAATAAACTACTGCTTAAAGGCAGTGTAAAACAACTCTCTGTATGGAAAGGAAGAGTTTAGCCTGTTCTCACTTTATGCTGCTATACCAACAGTTATTCAGAAATATAAAGGCCTCAGCTAAAAGTAGTTATGAAAGTAATATATCTGAAACAGTTTTAAAAAAAAAGAAACCCAAAACGTATCAGAGAGTTGCATATGTAAAACTTGGTTATTACCAAAGGGATTCTTGAATTTGCAAACTTGAGTACATACAGAGAGGACAGAAATACTGAATGAGGGGAATTACATTTCATTAAGTACCACTGCATGAATGCTTTAAAAAAATAATCAAAACCCAACTTAAACTATGGAATATCTTCACAATGTTCTTTTTATTATCACTCAGCTTGAAATAAAAGTTGCTGCCACTAGAGATCATTGTTGCTCTTTGCAGAAGAGGCCAATGTTAAGCGTTTGAGTACACATCAGTAGGTGCAGTCCTGTTCTTCATAGAATGCACTTCATAATATCAAAACAGAAACACAAGCAGTATTACATCCAGATCCAGTGTTTCTTCTGTAAAATTTAATGGCTCATTGATAGCAAACAGAGTCCTAGATGTTTCTATGAGAATGCAAACATACCACCGATGATTTGAAATAACTATAGTCCAGACTGTGTCAATCCCAGATTTAGGTTTTACAACAGATATGGGCTATTTCCTTTCAGTAGCAGCATTTTTAAAGTAATTTACTCTTTTCAAAAAGCTCTTTCAGCACTACCTGTTTATAATGAATCAGTCAAATTTGAGAACATTTCTCAAACTTCATAGAAAATATTTTTGTAAACATCTTTCTCGTACAGCCTCTTTATTACAAAGTCTGTATTTGCAGTATCAATGGCGCTGTAAAATTTTGTTCTTCTGAATATCTAATTATTAAAGTAATTTCTGTGTTGAATCCTTATACAGAGAGCAAAGTTAATGCAGAACTTCACATCAAAATTTTATTGGTCTCAAAGTATTTTGGATACAAAGCAAAAATACATCAGGTGGGAATAAAATAGAAAATGCTTCCCACCTTTTTTTCCCCAGTTTCTGTGCAAGAGAAAAAAAAAATCACAGGCAAAGTATCTGCAATAGAGACACAGAAATTAGATATTCAGTCCACTAACCAACATTCCATTGAGTTTAGCAAAGCCAGAACTGAATACCATTCATAGTTCTATACACTGGTACTCAGAGTACAATGCTTGATCAAGCTTGTTTTCTTTGGTACTATGGCTGATTAAAACGTAGCCACCATTAAGGATCTTCAGGTAAATGTCCTTACCATTTAACAACTAGAGAATATAAAATATGACAAACTGCCCCTTCCTCTTTCTAAAAAAAAAACTGGCAAAGTAATCGCCTCTCTTTCTAAGAGCTAGAACTATTTTGTGCAATAAATAATCATCCTTCCATCAAAATAGGGGACTAAGGATAAATCTCAGGAAACATCTGCAAAACAAAAAAGAAAAAAAAAAAAAAGGGAAATTCCAAATCATAACTGATCAAAGGGGTAACTATGCGTATCAACCAAACAGCTAAATCCTATAGTACATTAAAATAATCCCAAGTGTACAATTGGCAACACTAACTATACTGACTTCTGAAGTATGAAGGATTTTTAATTTAGGGCTCCCTATGGTGATATGTTGCTTATTTTAATGATTGTTGATTGTTTCAGTGATGTATTTTCAAATATGTCTCTAATCTTTGTGATTTTTTTTGTCCTCCTGGGATGCATTTACAGATTTTTAATATGGCACATATACCATTTAATTGTACCATGTTTTGTTTTTGAGATTTTGACGTGCCCATGCTTTTCCAAGTATTTGAAAAACGATTTAAAATGGTTTTCAAAATTGCAATCTGGAATAAGTAGAAACTAAGCTCACAACTTCATAGGATCATATACAAGCGCATGGCACCAGACTTAGGTCTGTTACAGAGGGAGTGGCCTAATTTGGTTTGTGTAATGCTTGAGTAGGACAGAAGGCCCTTGTGTTATGTTTTTCCTGTCCATGATTCTATATATAAAGCCCTGATGTTCAAGCCACAAAATCACACTTTCTTCAGAAACTTAAAAGACCTTCATGACCCATTAAAAACAAACAAACAAACAAAACCCCCCCCAAATATATGAGAAACAGAGTAGTATGAAAAGAGATTTTGCTTTCCTGCCTTGTCACTTACTAACATATCCCTGAGTTAATAATAAGTATTCACAGAATGATTGTCAACAAAGGAATAAAAGGCAACAAAAAGAAGACTAAGAGCTTAAATAAAAATAAAATTTTAAAAAAAGTCTGTTAAAACCAAGCTAAAATTTGAATTTTCATGTCTCCGGTGTGTTTGTTTTGATTTTTTTAAAAATAATGGTTCCTGAGTGTCAAAATGGCAATTGCCATAGAGTAGTAGACATCTTCGGCAGTCTTTCATCCTCTCTTCATCCTTCACTACTTGGATTCCTGCATTTTTTACCTGCCATCAAGATTCAACAGCAAAGCCTAGTAGAACTCCTTCTTCACCTTCACACTAACAAGCGGGGGTTTAATTTCTTAAAAATCATAATGAAAATTGACTAAAGTCTGCATAATATATTTCACGGTAATAACACTATTCATAATAGATGAATAAAGCCCACATGCTTGCTTTATTACTCTGTCTTTGCATTGCCCATAAAACCAGTAAAAACCTGCTTCTTTTTCTAAATTTACATTACTGCACTTCTGATGTTAACTAAAACCAAAATATATAGGAGAACACATTTTATTTGGTGCCATGGAAGCCTGCTATATATCTCCCAAATTGTTCAGACACCTATTTTGGGGGACAATAAATACAAAGGAAGTAAAGTACAGTAGATCTTTTGATATGGTTTCTTGATGTGAGTGATTATAATTTTAACAGATGCTACATTGTTTGATGAAACATTTTAGATTCTGAATGAAGAGTCCTTGAAGACCGAGAATGAAAATAATGTCTTACATGTGCAAAATAAATCTGACTTCTCAAGTACAATAGTCATTTACTGCTATCCGGAGTGCTGTGCAATGCAGTCATCACAGAGTTCATCAACAGACAATAGATGATAATTCTTATTCCTTGTGAAAGAATTATCTCCTCATATTTTATAGGTGGTGGGCCAAATTCTTCAGCTCTTACTCCAGGATTGATTTCTCAGACCTTATTCATGGTAGGAGTACTTCAATCCATGCCAACGAAATACTGTTAACTCCTTCATTAAGATGAATAAAACTACCAGTTCTCAAGCGAAGGAGACAACTGAGGGGTGAGTAATGAATGAGTTTTTGGCTGGTAAGGAACAAAACCTATAATATACATTTAAACTATTCAATTTATACTGGAACAAATATCATTTAAATATATTATACTTGACCTGACCTTTGAAGCATTTCTTGAAGAGCCTGTAAGAATTTGTGTTAATAATCTGAAAAGACAACCAGTCTGGATTATAATTATTGTGTATTTGCAAAATATTTCATGCCTGTGAAAATAACATTGTTTTTGTTGTTTCCATCAAAGTGAAAAGTTCAAACCCTCCTTATAGACATTACTCATGCTCATATAGCAGTTCATTTGACTTCAAAATGACAACATTGAACTATGTAGTGTCTGTGTTTATGAAAGTATACAGTAATTAGTCCTTAATATTTCTATCAGCTTTTAATAAATATACATAATAAATAACAAATGTTATAATTTTGGGGAAAAAAACCAAAACCTAACACAAAGCAACAACAACACAAACCTGAAGGATAAGTCTATGGAAATCTAGCAATGTTTTATTTCAGTTAACATTTAGTATGTAACAATAACCTGGAAAATACTGTCATGCCCTATTAACTCTTTCACACAGAATCACACAGAATAACAGAACATTAGGAGTTGGGACCTTAAAAGGTCATCTAGTCCAACCCCTCTGCCAGAGCAGGATCACCTAGACTAAATCACACAGGAAATGTGTGATTTTTTTCTACATTGAATCTGTATACGTTTTCATTTTCTTTGAGTACAGGATTAAGCAGAAAAGAACAGTACAACCCCTATGTTTATAAAAACTTGCTGTGTTGAATCTGTTATTTCTGGTTTTGAACTATTTTTCTTAAATTTAAGTACTAAAAATAGAGATTAATTATAATTAGGAAAAAAAATGTTATCTGCCACAAAAATCAACAAATGAAAATATTGAAGTAATGACAAAGTTCAAATCTATGAGTAAATTTAACCAAGAATCTAGTACTCTAGCTGTATTTACAAATGAGCCCCTCTTCAGCAAAATGCATATGTGTATAAAATACCTCTTGTGTTAAACTACAATGACTGGTAGAAGGCAAGAGGAAGGTCACTGTAGCTCATAAACATAGTTATGCAAATGTGTGGTTGTGAGAAGGCACTGAACAGGGTTAAAAATTGTGCTATGCACGAGGTCAACCAGAAATTTCATGGGTCCTTCTGGCCTTGAAAACTATAAAAGCGAGTAGGTGAGCAAGGAAAAAAAATGCAGATGAAAGTAGACTGGGTTTTTTGTTTCTTTATGTTGTTTTTTTTTTTAAATTTGGGTTTATTTTATTAACCAAAAAAGAATGGTGTATTAGGAAAAAGTAATCACTAACAAAGAATTATTTCTAATCTCATAAAAAAAAACCCCAGCAAACAAACAAAACACTTGAAAGTAGTCCTGCTGAGAACGTCCTGGGGATTGTGGTGGATGAGAAACATAACATGAGCCAGCAGTGTGCTCTTGCAGTTCACAAGGCCAATGGGATCCTGGGCTCCATCAGAAGAGGGGTGGCCAGCAGGGCCAGGGACGTAATTGTCCCTCTCTACTCTGACCTCGTGAGACCCCACCTGGAGTACTGTGTCCAGATCTGGAGCCCCTAATACAAGAAAGATGTGGAACTGTTGGAGAGAGTTCAGAGGAGGGCCACAAAGATGATTAGAGGGCTGGAGCACCTGCCCTACAAAGAGAGGCTGAGGGAGCTGAGCTTGTTCAGCCTGGAGAAGAGAAGGCTGTGGGGGGACCTCATTGCATCCTTCCAGTACCTGAAGGGAGCTTATAAACAGGAGGGAATTCAATTTTTTGAAAAGATAGATAATCGCAGGACAAGGGGGAATGGATTAAAAAATAAAGAAGGAAGGTTTAGATTAGATATTAGGGGGAAGTTCTTTACAGAGAGAGTGGTGAGGTGCTGGAACAGGTTGCCCAGAGAGGTGATGGATGCCCCGTCCCTGGAAGTTTTCAAGGCCAGGTTGGATGGGGCCCTGGGCAACTTTGTATAGATCCAGGCCTAGAGGTTGGTGGCCCTGCCTGTGGCAGGGGGTTGGAATTCTACGATCCTTGGGGTCCCTTCCAGCCCAGACCATTTTATGATTCTATGATTCACTGAGTCAGTAGGGATTTTGTGCACTTGTAACTGTTTTGGACCTAGGCAGTAGACGGTCTATCAGGTTGATGAGGGGCAAACTTACCCTGGGGTTTATTTAAGAACCAGCAAAATTACCACTTTCAGCTTGTTTACTGACTACAGTATGACTCCTGCTGGGAAAATCAGGCAAAAAGCTGTGTCTCTTCTCACTGTGGGGCTGCTTACAGTTACTGGTCATGAGGGTCACCAGGTAAGGTCCCTGTGCATTCCCAGGCTGCCTTCTCCATCCCTCTTCCTTCACATGCTTCTCAAATCTTTCCTCTAAGAATTTTCACCTTCTTTCCAGACTACTTCCTGCTCCCTGAAGCAACTTCTTTTTGATAACTTTTTTCTTTGCCTCCTTCCAATTGTTTTTTTTTTTCTTTTTGGATCTAAACAATTTACATTTAAAAACTCAATGTCCGTTTAGTGTCTTAGCTGATGGTTCTGTCTCATGCCACTTTTGTTTAGTCCAAGTGATAGAAAAATGTACAACCAGTTGCAACTAGCATATAGCAGGCTTCCACCTGAGATTTCATACGTTCAGTTTTAGACATTCTCCTTCAACCTTCCCCACAATACACAGACGAAATTATCTGTTGCATTCACAGTTAAAGTTTTTGTTTGGGTGTTTGTTTGTTTGTTTGTTCATTTGGGTTTTTTCCCCTTGGTTTTTTGTTTGTTTGTTTGCACGATAGGAAAGTGTTTATTTCAGATTGTATTGCAGTTATTTTACTACAATATGCTGTCCTGGTTTCAGCCAGGGGCTTCAGCCAGGAAGGGGCTAACCTGCTGGGCTCGGGACAAGTAACTCAAATTGACCAATAGGATCATTCCATGCCAGTTACATCATGCCGAGTATAAAAAGCAGGGGGTGTTGCAGTGCTGGGGCGCGAACAGCAGGGACCGGGCGGCAGTGTGCTCTCGGCTCCGGGCTTTGTTTTACTCGCGGCGCGAGCTCGGGTCCTTTGTGTTGCGGCTGGGGTTGCGCGGGCTGCGGCGCGGTGTCCGTTACGGGGAGTGCGCGATCTGAACTGCTCATCTCAGCAAAAGGTTGTATTGTTCATTGTTATCTGTTCTTCCCCTGTTATTTCCAGTAAAAATACCCTTATCCCAACCTGCGGGCTGTTTTTGGTTTTCTCCCCCCCCGCTCCGGGGGAAATCTGAACGCGTGGTCCCCGGCTCCGGCGGAACCACAACATATTTTGGCGCCTGAACGTGGGGCAATAAAGGTTGGGATAACGGTAGATCTGACTCTGACCCGGTTGCAATTACGGTAAAAGTTGTAAGGATGCTGTTTAAGATGCTGTGGGTATTATTTATAAAGGTGTGGTCCTGGCTGTGGAAAAAAAACCTCAGCAGGCTGTTTGCAGTCCTGGCAGGATGTTGTATCATCTCGGGGCTGCAGCTTCCCTGCTTGTTCCCATACTTTGCTCTAGTGTGCTTTATGACAATGTTTTATGATGCAGTTATATTAGTGACTATGAGTTTAATCTGGAAAGTGTATGAGGTTTTGCGGTCCTGTCTAGTCCCTGGGCTGAGAGGGGCTGGTGGTGGTGGCCATTTTGGTGAGAGCACAGAGGGAGAGAACTACACTGGTTTTTTCCTTTCTGGGCTAAACATAACAGCTCTTATGAGAGTTTTTGAAAACTTTCACCATCACCTTGACATGGAAACTATGGCCACAGTGCTAGAAGTTCTTCTGCACTTGATCCTGCTTTCATCATATATTAAGAGCAGGTTTATGAATACTGCTCAAGAGGTTTCCCAAAGGCAGGATAACCACGAGGGGCAGGACAACCACGAGGGGCAGAACATAGGCCATTACCTAAGTACGGCTCAAACACTGCTTGATATCAGACAGCGCTGTCTGCATTGTCCGTACTGTCAGGGGGGAGGGGAAGAAAACAGATTGTCAGGTACTGCAGCAACCCCCGTAATTGGCACTGCAGCTGCGGCAACCCCCGTAATTGGCACTGCAGCTGCGGCAAACCCCGTAATTGGCACTGCAGCTGCGGCAACCCCCGTAATTGGCACTGCAGCTGCGGCAACCCCCATAATTGGCACTGCAGCTACTGCAACCCCTGTAACTGGCACTGCAGTTACTGCAATCCCCACAGCAGACACCACTGATGATCAAAAGAAACAATCCCCACCAGTGTCTGTCGCCCCGGTTCAAAAGAGAAAATACACAAAAAAATCAGTTCGTACAACAGCTGATGATGATGATCAACCGGGCCCATCAGGGGGATATCAAGATGAGGCAGAACCAGAGGTTGTCACCCGATCCCTGTCCCTGAGTGAGCTTCGTGAGGTTAGAAAGGATTTTAGCCGCCAACCTAGTGAGCCCATTGTCACCTGGTTGCTTCGGTGCTGGGATCATGGGGCTAATAGCTTGGAGTTAGATGGCAGGGAGGCCAAGCAGTTGGGATCCCTTGCCAGAGAAGGAGGCATTGATAAAGCCCTTGGAAAAAGGTCAGGAATCCTCAGCCTCTGGAAACGGTTACTGTTAAGTGTGAAGGAAAGGTACCCCATAAAAGAATACATTACATGCCGTATGCCCAAGTGCGACAATATGGAAAGAGTTGTCCAGTACCTTAGAGAATTAGCTGTACGGGAGATAATTAGTTATGACTTGAACAATTCACAACTCCCTGCCGATCCTGATGAAGTCCCGTGCACCCCAGGCATGTGGCGAAAGGTTGTACAAAGTGTACCATCAGGGCACGTCAATTCACTGGCAGCAATAGACTGGAGTGATACGGATCTACCAACTGTAGCCGATGTGTCTTATAGGCTCCGCAAATACCAAGACAATATTTCCCTCTCTGTCATCGCAGCAGTAGAGAAACTGGTCCAGCGCCTTGACAACAATGTGTACAGCTCCCGACCCTTGCAGAGCAGTGTGGCAGCTTTTGGAAGAAGGCGTCCACCATCCCGAGAGGGAGAAAACCGAGGGTACTCACCACGAGGTAAACTGTGGTTTTACCTGGTTGACCAAGGGGAGGACATGAGGAAGTGGGATATGCAGCCCACTTCAGCCCTTCGAGCACGAGTGAACGAGCTGCAAGGTAAAACAATCGCACGTCGAGATTTCACCAGGAGGAACGCTGCACCAGTTACCACCGAACAGAACCCTCGACCAAGCAGAAGGCCTATCTACACTCCTGATATGTCTGATCCTCTTGAGGGAACCTCCAAGTCATTCATGCACTCAATGAACGGCAAGTATGATCAGCAGCAATAGAGGGGCCCTGCCTCCAGCCAGGTGGAGGAGAGGGATAACAGAGTTTACTGGACGGTGTGGATTCGATGGCCTGGCACGTCAGACCCACAAGAGTACAAGGCTCTAGTGGATACTGGTGCCCAGTGTACTTTAATGCCGTCAAATTATAAAGGCACAGAACCTGTTTGCATTTCTGGAGTCACAGGGGGGTCCCAACAATTGACTGTACTAGAGGCTGAGGTAAGCCTGACTGGAAAGGACTGGGAGAAACACCCCATTGTGACTGGCCCAGAAGCTCCATGCATTCTAGGTATAGACTATCTCCGTAGAGGGTATTTCAAAGACCCAAAAGGGTACCGGTGGGCTTTTGGAATAGCTGCTGTGGAGACAGACGAAATTGAACAGTTGTGTAACTTGCCTGGACTCTCAGAGGATCCTTCTGTTGTGGGGTTGTTGAAAGTTGAAGAGCAGCAAGTGCCAATTGCTACAACAACAGTACACAGACGACAGTACCGAACCAACCGAGATTCTCTGCTCCCCATCCACAACCTGATTCGTCAACTGGAGAGTCAAGGAGTGATCAGCCGGACTCGCTCACCCTTTAATAGTCCCATATGGCCAGTGCGGAAGTCCAATGGAGAGTGGAGGCTGACAGTAGATTATCGTGGCCTAAATGAAGTCACTCCAGGTATGAGTGCTGCTGTGCCGGACATGCTGGAACTCCAATATGAATTGGAATCGAAAGCAGCTAAGTGGTATGCCACGATTGACATTGCCAATGCCTTCTTCTCAATCCCACTGGCGCCAGAGTGCAGGCCACAATTCGCTTTCACCTGGAGAGGTACACAATATACGTGGAATCGTCTGCCCCAGGGGTGGAAACACAGTCCCACCATCTGCCATGGACTAGTCCAGACCACTTTGGAAAAGGGTGAAGCACCAGAGCATTTACAGTACATTGACGACATCATTGTATGGGGCGACACAGCAGAAGAAGTGTTTAAGAAAGGAGAAAAGATAATTCAAATCCTCTTAAAGGCTGGCCTTGCCATAAAACAAAGTAAAGTCAAGGGTCCTGCACAAGAGATCCAGTTTTTAGGAATAAAATGGCAGGATGGACGTCGTCAGATCCCCATGGACATTATCAATAAAATAGCAGCCATGTCTCCACCAAACAATAAAAAGGAAACACAGGCTTTCTTGGGCGTTATAGGTTTTTGGCGAATGCATGTGCCAAACTACAGTTTTATTGTGAGCCCACTCTACCATGTGACTCGAAAGAAGAATGACTTCCAATGGGGCCCGGAGCAGCAGCAAGCCTTTGAGCAGATTAAACGTGAGATAGTCCACGCAGTAGCCCTTGGACCTGTCCGGACAGGGACAGATATTAAAAACGTGCTCTACACTGCAGCGGGGGAGAATGGCCCTACTTGGAGTCTCTGGCAGAAAGCACAAGGGGAGACTCGGGGTCGACCGCTGGGTTTTTGGAGTCGGGGCTACAAAGGATCAGAGGCCAATTACACTCCAACAGAAAAAGAAATATTGGCCGCCTATGAAGGAGTTCGAGCTGCTTCAGAGGTGATTGGAACTGAAGCCCAGCTCCTCCTGGCACCCCGACTGCCAGTGCTGGGCTGGATGTTCAAAGGGAAGGTCCCTTCTACGCATCATGCCACTGATGCTACATGGAGCAAGTGGGTTGCATTAATTACACAGCGAGCTCGAATAGGAAATCCCAATCGCCCCGGAATTGTGGAAGTAATCACAGACTGGCCAGAAGGCAAAGATTTTGGAATGTCACCAGAGGATGAGGAGGTAACACGTGCTGAAGAAGCCCCACCTTACAACACACTGCCAGAAAATGAGAAGCAATATGCTCTCTTCACCGATGGTTCCTGTCGCCTTGTGGGAAAGAATCGCATGTGGAAAGCTGCTGTATGGAGTCCAACAAGACGAGTAGCAGAAGCTACTGAAGGAAAAGGTGAATCAAGCCAGTTCGCTGAGGTTAAGGCTATTCAGTTAGCCCTGGACATTGCTGAAAGAGAGAAGTGGCCAATGCTCTATCTCTACACTGATTCATGGATGGTGGCCAATGCCCTGTGGGGGTGGCTGCAGCAATGGAAGAAGAACAACTGGCAGCGGAGAGGCAAACCCATATGGGCTGCTGATCTATGGCAAGACATTGCTGCTCGGGTAGAGAAGCTTGTCGTAAAGGTACGTCATGTTGATGCCCATGTACCTAAGAGTCGGGCCACAGAAGAACATCAAAACAACCATCAGGTGGATAAGGCAGCTAGGATTGGAGCAGCTCAGGTAGATCTAGACTGGCAACGTAAGGGTGAGCTATTCATAGCTCGATGGGCTCATGATACTTCAGGTCATCAGGGGAGAGATGCGACATATAGATGGGCACGCGATCGAGGGGTGGATTTGACCATGGATGCTATTGCACAAGTCATCCATGAATGTGAGACATGTGCTGTAATTAAACAAGCCAAGCGGTTAAAGCCCCTTTGGTATGGAGGGCGGTGGATGA
This sequence comes from Laterallus jamaicensis coturniculus, assembly GCA_022605575.1. Lineage (NCBI taxonomy): Eukaryota > Metazoa > Chordata > Aves > Gruiformes > Rallidae > Laterallus > Laterallus jamaicensis. Next base: position 16,996,163 of record JAKCOX010000019.1, read on the forward strand.
AATATAAATATGGGGAGGCCTGGCAGATTGATTACATCACTCTCCCACAAACCCGCCAGGGAAAGCATTATGTACTTACAATGGTGGAGGCAACAACTGGCTGGCTAGAGACATACCCTGTGCCCCATGCTACTGCCCGGAATACAATCCTGGGCCTTGAAAGGCAAATCCTGTGGCGACATGGTACCCCTGAAAGAATTGAATCTGACAACGGGACTCACTTCCGGAACACCCTAATAGACACCTGGGCCAAAGAGCATGGCATTGAGTGGGTGTACCATATTCCGTACCATGCACCAGCTTCTGGGAAAATTGAGCGATATAATGGACTTTTAAAAGCTACATTGAAAGCAATGGGGGGTGGAACATTCAAGCATTGGGACACACACCTAGCCGAAGCCACCTGGTTAGTCAACTCCAGAGGATCTACCAATCGGGATGGCCCTGTCCAAACAAAGTTTCCACATACTGTAGAAGGAAATAGAGTCCCAGTAGTGCATCTGAAGAGCATACTGGGAAAGACAGTTTGGGTCATCCCTGCTTCGGGCAAAAGCAAGCCCATATCTGGAGTTGTTTTTGCACAAGGACCTGGTTGTACCTGGTGGGTAATGCAGAGAGATGGAGAAGTGCGATGTGTACCTCAACGGGATTTGATTTTGGGGGAGAATAACCAATATAATTACTAAGTAGAAATTGTAGTATAATGACTGTAAAATAACTTGTTGTTGTATATTCATTACTGCCATAATTATAATTGTTATATGTTGTATAAAAGATTTTGTTGGTTTTGGTTATGACATAAATGGCATGGAATGAGGGGTGGATGATGTCCTGGTTTCAGCCAGGGGCTTCAGCCAGGAAGGGGCTAACCTGCTGGGCTCGGGACAAGTAACTCAAATTGACCAATAGGATCATTCCATGCCAGTTACATCATGCCGAGTATAAAAAGCAGGGGGTGTTGCAGTGCTGGGGCGCGAACAGCAGGGACCGGGCGGCAGTGTGCTCTCGGCTCCGGGCTTTGTTTTACTCGCGGCGCGAGCTCGGGTCCTTTGTGTTGCGGCTGGGGTTGCGCGGGCTGCGGCGCGGTGTCCGTTACGGGGAGTGCGCGATCTGAACTGCTCATCTCAGCAAAAGGTTGTATTGTTCATTGTTATCTGTTCTTCCCCTGTTATTTCCAGTAAAAATACCCTTATCCCAACCTGCGGGCTGTTTTTGGTTTTCTCCCCCCCCGCTCCGGGGGAAATCTGAATGCGTGGTCCCCGGCTCCGGCGGAACCACAACATATGCTATGATCTGAATGAGTGTGTTTCTGCTACTGGGACACATAAGACCCCATAGGTGGGACACATGAGGAAGAGTCATTTTGATCTCAAGCCTCTGTGGATGGTGGCTCACCATGTTTGAGTAAATGGCCATATACTGAGTTTTTCTCATTTTTACACTTTTTAAAACACTTTATTATGCTGTACAATTTCTTAGCAGAGGTTCCTTTATCAGTACCTACAGAGGTTCAGCAGTGTGAGGCAAAGGTTGATATTCCTTCTGACATACATCTGTGCAGTGCCTGCTATGGGATTTACAGCTCCAGGAAGCCTGTGCACCAATCCTTCACCCTGGCAGAATTTCATCTGTACTGTGTGTTCGAAATGAGAGGTGAAAACCACTGTTTCGAAATTTCCTTCCAGGCAGATACAGCAAAAGACGGATGAGCATGAAGGGCATATGGAAGGGTATTTCACCAGCTTGGAGTGAGATACAAGAAAACCCTGTTACTAAGTGCTGCATTGAACACAAGAGGCACTGCAAACAATAGATCAAACACAAAACACAACCGACATAGGCAGTTAAATGAAATAACCTTTTCGCTTTGGGAGTGGGAATAAATGGAGTATAATATGTACATCCTACAGAAGAGTTTTGTAGTACAAGTAAACAATGAGAACTGTTTTCTCCGATTCTTCAGTCTCTTTTGCAGTCTCTCAACGTGGTTTACTCTGAGATATTTTATAGACTAAATTATGCTGATAAATAAAATTGAAGAACTGTCTCTGAAACTACATAATGAAGGCATGCCACTGACATTTATGGTACTATAAGGTACACCATGCAGCAATACTTTATCTTGTCTACAGGTGGCAGCAGAAGACTAAGTCTTAACAACAGATACTCTGTGGAACAGTGTTTAAAGAAAGTTATTTGTACACTGAAAATGAATATTCTCTTAATAATACATGAACATTATTTAACGGGAACTATAGAGTCAATAGAATGTGAACAATTACTCCCCCTCTCCAAAAAAAAAGCCATTGCAGCCAGAACTAGTCCTTTTCTTCAATGAAGTGAAAAGCTCGTTCAATTTGCTCAGCGTGGGAGTCTTTGTCATTTTAACTGGATGGCACAATAGATATTGATAAAAATAAAAGTCTTTTAACATAATAGCAATGCAAGACAATACCAACAAAGTGTCTTGTCTGTCAGCAATGGCCATTAAAAATGTATTAAAACATGCATTCAGCTCTTTTATTTCCTAAAAATAAAAAAGGTTGGTAAGTGCTTACACGCAAAAACCTTCTCATAAGGAAAGAAAGAAAGAGAGACAGAGAGCTCAGGAAGGAGGGCACCAGATCTAGGCACTGAAAACAAAAGCAAAGTAAAGGAAAAGGGCCCATGAGAACGAAAGAAAGAAAAAAAAAGGCAGTTGAGCAACTAGATTAAGCCAGAGAGCAAAATTATAACTAAACAATGCAGTAAACTTCATATATATATATGAGCAATATATAATTTAAAGCTTTTGTCCATAAAAATCCCTTTTTTATTTACTCCATTATAATGGTTTGTTACTTTCCAGAATTAAAGGAGGTCCTGTTCATTAGAAAGAATTATCAGTATTTCAACTAAGAGATGCATTTGTGCATCTGTGAGCTTTTAACTGCATGGTAGTAAACAAAGGGAGTAAAAATCCTCCATGAAAGCATTGCCTTGCTTTCACTTACTGACCCTGCTAAACTGTTTTGTACATAAGTGAAGTATACATGGCGGATTGTCTAGTAAACAAAAAGAATAGCTTTCATTGTGGGGAGAGGAGATGAAAGGATCCAGCACAATCCATGGCAAGATTTTCCGATGAAACAGCTAGTGAGGAAGGAACTGTTGTTTTACAGTGCCTCACAAGGTTCAAAGCATACATATTAAAACAACTTGCAGATGTAGGTTGTGCAAAATATTAGGGACAGTACTTGCTAAACTCAGTTTGCTCAGCTATTTCTTCTCTTTCAAAAATTCATAAGACCTGTAAATCCTCAGAGCCCACTGTCTAATTATACTGGGCATCTTGTATACCTTCTCATTAAAAACTAACCTCCTATTTTAATGACTTGGTTGAAATCCTTTGAAGATCAGACTGTTAGTGACTGAATGTTGTATTCTGAATACCCCTTCATGCTGCCCTCCTCCCTTTATTCCTGAGCTTTGGTCATTTCTTTATTTTCTTTAAGCCAATTTTAGATGTCTTACCTGACTCCAAGTGAAAAATACTGAGATACTTCATCTGAAGGCCACTTCTGCACCCCGACAGAATGGGTCAGTCTAAGTTAAGTGTTTAGGTTGCTTTTAGCTAATGGGAAAGAATCCCTTATCTGTTTAGCTGAGGCAGTTGCTGAACAGATGTATCTCTGACACAGTGCAGTATTTACAGGACCATATCTTTAACAAATTGGGCTATATTCATTCCTGGGATAATTCCAACTGACTTCATTCAAATTACGCAAATGATTAATTTGTGCTCTGGGTTTCAGATGATAAACCCACTCCCAGTTTCATATTTAAAGGTTATATTTTCCTTATCAATTTCTGGCTAGGATCACTGTGCTTTGCACAATTATCTTAATTCACCATTTGACTCCTTGGGTTTTGTTACACATCCAAAGATTTTGGACAGTGTCAGCCTTAAAAAGATTTAGAAAACAGGAAATAGATACAGCTTCTTTAATTTGCTTCTTTCAAAACTTTACTTTTTCGGATCCTTTACAAGCACTTTTAATGCAAGCATTTTAGTCATAACTGTTACTCACTTCAATGACAAGTGTTCTCATTCTATACTTTGTGTTTTTTAATGTCAAGAGAATGAAGAATACACTCTGGGGTTTCTCCCAAACAAGGGAGTAGAAATCCAGCTCTAAAATAAAGAATAAAATGCTGTTTCTCTTGGAGGTAAACTTTTGAATATTTTTTCTGCTTTTTGTCATCAGAAACCAAAGTATAGGCTTCATATGAAGTTCCTTTTACAAAAACAAATATATTGAGAACAACTTTTAAATAAATGGGGTAGTTAAATTAATATGCAAGTCATTTCATTTGCAAAATGTCTGTGTTATTTTGTAGATCTTACATAGCTTACTGTAGCAAAATTCAGAGAGGGCCCTACTGTGTTACTTTGACTTGCAACAAATTGTACTTTAGTCTATGAACTTTTTCATTTATTCCAGTCAAAGTGACATGTTTTATATCCAAAGAAGCACATACATGAATCTTCCTTATTTCCACATTGAAAAGATGAAAATACAAATTGCTAAGAAAAACCTGAAGCTTAAAATTCATTACAAATTATTGTGGAAATTATATTTTGTTTATTTTGACAGGTGCAGAGAAAAATTCATAAAATATTTCATCTCCATATTGAACATAATGGGAAATAGGGACATTATTTTGATACATGGTTTTGCTAACAAGTTTCAAGATGAAATATTGCCTATCATTGAAAATACACCTATTCACAAGCAAAAAAAATAATAATAATACAAAAATTGCTGGCTTTAATAAAAGCCAGGACTTACTGATTAAATAACATTTTATATTCAAGTGGTTCTCTAACATAAAGGACTTTATTGAAAAGGTCTGATGGGCTGAGAGAGAAGTTTTATTTATTTTATAGGTGCTTTTCTTAAGTACAATTCCCTCATGCCTAGAATAAACCTGGAGTTAGGAAAGCATGAGTGGAGCTCTTATTGAAACAACTCCGCATCAAAACACAAATAACTTTCTATTAGCCATGTCACTAGGTGAAAGAATAGGTAGGCGGAATCCAAGCAATTATCAGGGAAACATTGCAACATTCTTCAAAACAACCCTGACCTTAATAACTTGTTTAAAGATCTTCTCCTGATGGCTTATGGAAGAAGCCCAACTTAAAAGACAAAAGTGTACTCTTAAAGTGCATTGTTCATTGCTGTAGACCCTCAGTGGCATAGCTACCCAATGGCAATTACTTTTGTGATGAGTATGACCATGTAATTCAGCCCCCAAATATAAGTGTTTTATTTTATCATCCTATTAGAGGAAAAAAAAAAAAATCCTCTCCTATTTAATGAATAATAACATGCACTACAAAGAATGTTTCAGTAGTGTATCCAACCAAACGTCCTTGCACTTCAGTTAGTGTGTGGATCAGACCACAAAAATTATGACGGAACAAATGTGTAAAGAATCTGCTTTTCGTTAGGGGAAATGGTGAAGCCTCTTGGAAAGCTGAATACACTAACACTGGGAGGGATTCTAATCTCAGGTACTCAGCATACAAAGCTTCTTAGTTCAACAGCACATGTGTTTATGAGCTTCTGAAGCTACCTATTCAACACCTCTCAGGTGCAAGGACTCAACCTTTTAAAAATGATGAAGTTTGTAAAGAAACAAAGAGGATCTTCAATCACAATTTCTTTCCACTTTCCACAGGACAGACAGAAGCAAAACCACCACCACCACCACCAAATATTCAGGTTATATATTTAATTTATAAATACAGATATTTTATGTAATTTAAATATTACTAATAAAGATCAAATTCTTTCTTACTGTGAGGGAGTGCTACAAATGTTACGTGTGATACTTAGCTGTGAAAATACACAGACAAGTCAGAAATATTTAAAATAGTGACAGATCATTCTTTTGGCATAGTATCTTGTAGTGATACATGGCCAGAAGATTTAGAGACACTGCTCACATTATCTGACAGAGTGCAGCTCCTCTTTCTTCCATTCTTTTCTTCTTTTCTTCGTTTGTTTTCCTCTACTATGAAGAGAAGCACTCTGTTGTCCTGGCTCCCAGAAAAAGGAAAAGCCTCAGTCTTTGTATAGATGTCCTGTTCTTCCAGAATAGGAAAAATGTTCTGCTTTCCTCTGGGCTACTGTAAGATCTTAGCATTTTTGTGGCTCACTTGATGGTTGTATTGACTGTCCTGCATGTAAATTTTAATGTAGAATACTGCTGCACTTGGGAACATTCACGCAAAAGGTATTAAAGTGTCTTCATCTCAGCAACGAAGATAAGTTGTGTGGTTCTGAATGCTTCACTCTAAATCTCCTACTATCTCTGTAGCCACAAACATTTAGTTATAGATTAGATTTACATAATAAATAACAGCATTTATTTAAATTGTGGCCTTTATGCTTACCTCACAATGTATAGATGGAAAAATATCAAATCTGCTGTGATTTTTTTGTTTGATTTTTCTGATATTGCCTATAGAAAAACTTGAAATGCAAAGCAAATTGTTCCAATGCTCTATTAATCAGACTGCTAAAATTTGGCTTGGAATTCTAAACAGAATTTGCCTTGCTTCAGCTTTTAACCTCTGAATTTTGTATGGCTGGTGAGTTAATAAAACGTTCGTTGTTAGACACCTTCTCAGATAGGTGTCTACAAACTATATAAATTAAGTTTTTTGAGATATGCTGAATAAACACAGCTTCTTAGTAAAGCAACTTTCCAGGTATTCACTCAGAGAAGCAAAGAATGGCTGAGGTCAGAAGGGACCTCTTGAGATCATCTCATCCAATCCCCCTTCTCAGTCAGATGAGCTAAAGCCAGATGTCCATGTCCAGATCACCTCCACAGAAACAGACTCATAACGTCCCCAGGAAACTTGTTACAGTATTTAACTACCCATAGAATTTAAAAAAAAAAACAAGAAAGAAAAGAAATGTTGATGTGTTCCGATAGAATTTTGTGTGTTTTAATATGTGCCTCTTGTCCTGTCATTGGACACTACAGATGATCCTGCTTCTCTTTTCATTCCCTCCCTTTAGTTCCCTCTGAGCCTTCACACTTCCAGGCCGAAGATTCACAGCTCTCTTAGCCTTTCCTCATTAGAGAAATGCTCCAGTCCCTTCAACATGACCCTTTGTTGGACTGTCTCCAGTATGGGAGACATTGTCAAAGGATTTAGTACAGTTGAGGTAAACAACACCTGTTGCTCTCCCTTCATCTACCAAGCTAGCGACTTCGTTGTAAAAGGCTATCTGGTTGGTTGAACATTATTACCATTTCATAAATCCATGATGTCTACTCCTTTCTTATCCTTCACATATTCGGATGTTTTCTAGCAGGATTTTCACTATTGCCTTCCCAGAGAGAGAGAGGTGGGATTGATCCACCTCTAGTTGCCCTGGTTTTTCGTTTTGTTTTGGTGGGTTTTTTTCCCCTTCTTGAAGACAAAAGTAATGTTTTCCCTTCCAGTCTTCAGGAACCTGCCCCGGTTTCCATGACTCAAAGATAATCGAGTGAGGCCTTGTAATGACATCAACCTGTTCCCTCAGGACTCATCAGGGCCCACAGCCTTCTTTGTGGCTAGTTCAAGTGCTCCTTAACTAATTAAGCTTTCAAACTTCTGTCTGGTCTGAAGGGTGTTAATTTGTTTGATATTTTGTTTACAATTTTAGGTTTTGTATTTGTTTTTCCTGGTCCATGTGTATGTTGGTGTACCTTCCTGCTCATCCCCCATGCTTTTCTGTGTCTCTCTGTGTCACCAAGATGCTTCAGCTTGTCATTCTGCATGGCCAAACTGTGCGCTGACCTCATTCTTCTTGTTCATTTATTTTTGAAGCTTTACAATCTTTCTAAACATTCTTTACTAAATTTTAAACAGTAGAAATCTCTAGAGTTTTTTGGAAGTATTTACATGCATACAGTGTACAGCTGTAAAACTTCTGATATCCTATTTCTGTTTTGGATTATATTTGTTCCCTTGGCTACAGCTTTGCATGGGGACCTCAAATAGCTAGCTGCTGTGGTTCTCTGCTGTGATTTTGAAATCCTCCTCAGTCTTAGTAAATTTCAGAATTGAAGATTGAATGTTGTTGCATTCTTTTCTCATGTGTTTATGACCTGTTACACCACATTAAAATCCCTGTGATTCATATGATCCTCTTTGTCAGTCAATCCAAACCCTATTGACACTACTGACCATTTTTTATTTTCTGCTGGTTTGTATTTATAAATATTTATCTGCCTGGAAATTTTAAACTGTAATTGTATTTATTTCTTCATCTTTCTGGACCATGAATAGAGGCTTTGAACATACTTCACTAAGAACAGATTTTTATGGCAATCCAGAAGTAACATCACTTGATAATGGTTTCCCATTTACTCTTTGTGCAGTTGTATGTAATGAAGCTTATTCTTTTACAGTTTGACACATAGAATTCAGTCATATGACTGTACGACAGTTGTTTTATCAACTCTAACTCTACTTTCATAAAAACAAAGTTTGAAAACAAAGCCACTATATGACAATAGATCAACTCTTCATAATCATTTGCATGAAAATACTTAGAAACACTTTCACCCTGAACACTGCATTTGTAACAATTACATTGTTGTATTTATTATTGCTGATTTTCATAGCATATTTATTCTGGAAGTATGTGGGTTTATATTGGGATGCAGAAGTAAAGATTACTTATTTCTGGCATAATAATTGTCAACAGGAATAAAGATTCTTCGACAGTAATTTAGCAACTTTTTTTTTTTCCTACATTAGGTCTGCAATATTTTTAAAAGTGGAGCAATTTATTTACATGATGTTGTAAAAATGTGATAAATGGCAACACATATCTGAATATCCAAATGAGCCTTTTCTGCTGAATCTACAGATAGATATATGCCATGAAGTGGGATGGAATCTGGCCTTAGCTTTAGTGAAATTTGAATCTAACACTTAGTCTTACAGCAATCAAATGCTTTAGTGCATTTTAATAAGAATTCCAATCTTAGCAGATGTAAAGTTTATAAATATCTTAACTTAGATCTTTTACAGGAACCCAGACTTTTATAATGATCTTGCTCCTTGAGATATTTATTTTCTAGAGGAATGAACATTTAATTGAAAAGACATCAGAAAATCCCTTCCCTCTTTTCACAGCTAGGTTACAAGATTTTGGAGAGCTTGTACTTGCTGGTTTGTTTGTTTTCAAAAAAATCTGAAGTAAGGTTTAGAAATTATTTCATATTTCTTTTATCTATGAATACCATCATTGTTTAGCTGTTTATAGAATACATACCAAACCCTGACAACCACAGAGATATAATGGGAAGGAATTGTTTTTATACTGGTAATTTCTTTAAGATTGCATTTCTTCAAGGGAATGATCTACTAGCATTACTGAGAATTTTTTTCTCTTACAATTTAGAGTGATTTTTTTTTTCACTTGTTTATGTATTTTTAATCAAAGCAATATTAAATGAAAGAAAATTCAAATCCATGTAATGGAAAATAAAATTTAGTTTGATGGCGCTGGATTTTTAAAAATTATTTCTGACTATTTTTTTTCTAGTCTACCAAAGGAAAAAGAGCAAAATATTGAACATGAAAAATCTCAATTCCCTCATCCGTCTCTACACAAAATGAAAGGAAGTCTAAAAATGTTTTCTTGGTTCCATATTACCACGTAAATGACTGCTAGAGAGTAAGCTTGAACACTGAAATTCTTGATTGTTCACCTCATTGACTTGTCAGCTCTGAATTGCTTCAGCCAGCTCTCTCTTGAGATAAATCTGCAACAGAGGTGCTATCCTTAATCAGGTAGAATGTGACCTATCAGTGCCACTGGGCTTTAGGGTCAGGGATTGGTCTCTTGTCCTCTTTTATTAGCGGTATAGTTGTAACCTCTGTAAGGAAGCATTTATTTATTTTCAAACTATTTTACCAAAGCCTAAAACATTTCAAACAATAAGAGAAGTTCTACAGAAATGTTTCACTGGATATAAATAAATAACTAAAACTCTTGTAAGCATTTTTGAGTAATTTGTATTACTTCAGCAGAACATTTTACAGAGAGAGTTTTCAGCCCAAAAGGTCACTTTGTTACCCTCTCTCCAAACATGCCTATACAGCTTGCTGATATGGCTTCAGAACTTACCTTCTTACTCTGAGACAAAAGTAGAAGCACTCAGATCATAAGGAATCACTTTCTCCCTTCATCTCAAAGGCTGGGGGCACCAGTGGAGCCAGCACTTGTGTGTCACCAGTTCTGTCTTCATCTGGGCCAGCTGCACTCCTTGTCTCCTTGCTTCCAGAATGCACAGCCCTGTACAGATTGAAGAAGGGACAGGGACACCTCCAAGTATGGTACCATCACAGAGGTGGCATTTGTATGGGAGTGGGACAGCCTCCTCATCACTTTCCCTTTTTATGCAACTGTCAGGCCATACCCAGGCTTGGAATAACCTAAGGATATAGAATGCTAGTAATTAAAGTGTTAGAAATCTCAGAAGTGGACTTTTAAACAAAACTGCATACACAGTGTGATTCTAGTGATCAAGTGATATTTGTGTCTCTCTCAATAAATAAATAAAACCACAGTCCCTTCCTCTGGCCAAGGAAACTTGGAAACTCTATCAATGTTTCTTCTAAAGAAACCAGATGGCTTGTTGCTAACTGATATGAGTCAATCCCTCCCTCAAGGTATGGACATGCTGACTCCGTGGGATTTCTAATTAAATTTGAAAAAAATGTAATCATAATTTCTCTCCCTTGTTTCAAGTCACTTTCTGATTAAGTGAATAGGAAAAGTGCTAATTTAAACTGAAATGTTAACATCTAACCAATATCTGACCCCTGGAAAAGAGTATGAGTATGATCACTTAATTCTGGTATAGAGAAAACTATTCTTTGCATCATCTGTGTATAAAAAATACTTGAACTTCAGGGAGCTGCGTTTAAAGGAAGTCTTACCAAAAATTTCTAGAATTAATTTTGATGTTTGTTCCGTATAATTTGGGCAAGTTTGAATAAATACACAGAAGGTGGATTTTTACCTACATTTCTTAAGTAGTGTGATTCAGCTTCCAAAGGGTACATATTGAGAACTGTCTGAGACACCACAAGACACCTGAGGTGTTCTGCAGGTACCTGGCAGTAGGTTCTACATGACACATGATCTATAGGAAACCCATGTGCTTTGGGCGAGGGACTGCAGGTCAAGTTAGGTTCCCTCAGATGTCTCACACATCATTGGATACCCATGTTTAAGCAATGCATTGCAGTGCTGAATTTTAAGAAACATAAATCTCATCCCAATTGATTTTTGTGGGGCCAGGGTACTGCTCCCAAGCTGTGGGAGCTTCTTATGGTTTATAACTGCATTGGAAGAATATTGGCTTGATATCAGCAGTTAGGCAGACATTAAGCATCAACTTTAAAATAAATAATCAAAAAGTGATATGAGCGACTGAGTCCAGGCTTTCGTCAATATAGCCGTATAACCTGATCAAAGGTGCATTTGGAGCAGGTGTTTGGACCACAGTCTTTATAAAGCAGCCGAAAAATACGTGTCTAGTGCCATTGGAAAAATGTCTGAGACCTTTGCACCAGACTGAAAATAAGACACAAAAGCTGTGTGAACAGCATGGGACTACACAGGATACTTCCTGGTGATTTCAAATGGCAATTCATGTTGAAGTGTAAGCAATTGTATCAAACCTTGTCTGTGCAAGGAAAAAGGAAAAAAAGGGGAAAAAAAAGTGCCTCTTCAAGAGGATATTTATCTCATCTACCTCAAACATATTTTATGAGAAGATGAATTGTTCTTGGGAGGACCCACAGTCAGACCTTTGTAAGAGTACCTGGCTTTGAGTAATTGTTGACATACTGTACCTGGAGTACTGTGAACTAAGAAAATTACCTTGAGATGTATGAAGCTGTTGCCTCATAAAGAGAATAATGGGAAGTCATTTAGAAAACACTTCAGTCTTTATACAAAAACAATGGGTGCCAGCTAAAGAGAAGATAAAAACCACTCTTCTATTTTACAAATATTTTGGTCCGAAACTATTGAGAAATTTTGTTATTATTATTGACACACAAAAAGTTATTGAAAACTGTATTCCAAAAATAAGAGGAGAGAGGAAAAGTGTTTTACAAGGAAAAATGTAACAAGTAATACGGTTTTAATTAGAGACTTAAGAAAACATAGAAAAGTTGAAATAGTATGGCATGTTCAAGGCCGAAGGACACTGAAATTTTGAGAGGTCAATTGAGAAACACTCATAGGGATTCAAAAGAAGTATAACAATAGAAACAGTAGAGCAGATTTTTTAAGGTTGCCACTGAATATATCTGAATACTCAGTTCAGAATTAGAGGCCGGCATTAGATGCAGCATTAGAAAGCCAGATTATCATGCTAGTAAAAAATATTGATTTTTATATATATTTATTAGGTAAAAGTCATCAGTTTCTGTGTTTATGCCGTATTCATGATAACTCTCAAAAATATACTGATTCTCTATTCCTCATAAGCATGTGAATTTACAAAATTCTGTGAAAAGGAGTCGGTCTTGTGGAGACTGAAAGACATCAACAATTGCAGTGCTTAAAATATGGCATTGCTAAGGTGTATTTCTAGAATTTTAATTTTATTTTTTAGCAACACCAAATTTTATTTAAAATTAAATATAACAAATCTTGAAGGACTAAAAGCGCAATAATAATATATGTAGAAAATGATCCAAGGCAATCCTTCCAGCTGCTGTTTTGTAAAAATGATATTAAAAAGAAAAATCCTGTTTGATCTGAGCCTGACCAATATTTTTCCTCTTCTGAATTCCTACTAAAGGAATAAATTAAATGTCTGGGTACATAACCAAATGGCAAGCCTACAATTTGTAACTGTGTGAAAGAAATAAATGTATTACTGGATTTAAAAAAAATATTTTAGTTCTACTCCCAGAAAAAAAAATAAATGTAGTGGCTGAAGATGTTGGGGAAAAAAATACTTAGGAAAACTTTGAAGTCCCAGAACACAAAAGAGAGTTAAGAGTACCCAGTTTGTACTGTTTGGCTCACAGTACTCACTTCTCTCAGAATGATTTTTTGTTGTTGTTCTAAAATGTATGCTGGATAAGGTCATATCTATCATCATGTTAAGAAGACTTACTGTACAATAAAAATTAGTAGAACCCTTTCCGTATGAATACTTCTGAGAAACTAAGTATGTGATAAAAATACTATGTAAGCAGTATTCAGCTATCTAACTTACATCTAGCATTGCATTGCATCTAAGGAGGAGCAGATGAAAAGTAAGATGTCACTTTCTCATAAAGAGAGAAACAGGGGCTTCATTTGCAGCTTGGCTTGAAGGATTTTAAACCAATAGTTATAATAGCACAAGAGAGCCATCACACTGCGGGAATTATGGGGTAGAAGATGTAAAGCTTGGTCACCTCTTCACTTCTTATGAAGCTGCATTGCTCTGTAAGGAAAATGAAAGTCTCATAGATAGAAGTTAATGCACAATTCTTATTTTAGTAGATAAGGCATGCACTTTGGAAGTGTATACAATGGGTTTGTTATTTTCTCCTGCTTATACTTTTTATACAAAATAATTTTGGCTACTCCTTCAAATTCAAAAGCATTCAATGGAGACAACAAAGTTTGTAAAACTCTCCTTTGCAATGTGTGTAAGAAATACCTGACCAGACCAGAAAAAATACTCTAGATAAGTAATGTGCCTTGTGTGACACTTGGACTAATTTAAAGGATTTACAAGATCATTTGCATTTACTATATGGTAGCAAATCCTTAATAATATGGACATTTCTCATATTCAGTGTGGAACCATGATATCTATATGGATTGAAGTTTTTGCCCACCCCCTATCGAAAATCTCGCAGTGAGCTGTTGGGGATATCTGGATCTGCTGCCCCACTAAAATGCCTATACACAAACGCACGTAGCATGGGGAACAAACAAAAAGAATTAGAGATCTTTGTGCGGTCACAGGGCCACGATCTCATTGCGATCACTGAGACGTGGTGGGACAGCCTGGATGACTGGCATGCTACCATGGATGGCTACGTGCTTTTTAGGAAAGATAGACTAGGGAGACGAGGTGGAGGAGTTGCTCTTTATGTTAGAGAGCACCTAGAATGTATTGAGCTCCACCTGGGTAGGGATGAACCGCTTGCCGAGAGCTTGTGGGTAAGAATTAAAAGGCAGGCCAGTTTGGGTGACATAGTCGTGGGTGTGTACTACAGGCTCCCTGATCAAGAGGAGCGGGTTGATAATGAATTTTATAAGCAATTGGAAGTAGCCTCAAGATCGCAGGCGCTGGTCCTTATGGGGGACTTCAACTACCCAGATATTTGCTGGGCAAGCAATACGGCCAGTCGTATGCAGTCCAGACAATTTCTGCAGTTTATGGAAGACAACTTCCTGATACAGATGGCGCAGGAACCTACTAGGGGAGGGCAGATGCTTGACCTTGTTTTTACTAACAAGGACGGGCTCGTCAGTGAAGTGAAGGTCGGGGGCTGCTTAGGACAAAGCGACCATGAAATGGTCGAGTTCAAGATCCTGAGTGGAAGAGGCAAGCCAAGAAGTAGGATAGCTACCCTGAATTTTGGAAGAGCTAACTTTGATCTCCTCCGAAATCAAATAGGGGCTATCCCATGGGCTGCTCTGTTTGAAGGAATGGGAGCCTGCGAGTGCTGGCTAACATTCAAACAGCACTTCTTCCAAGCACAGAATAGGTGCATCCCTTTGAGTAAGAAATCGGGAAAGAGAGGTAGAAGACCTGCGTGGATAAGCAGGGAACTTATGAGTAAACTCAAAGGGAAGCAGAAGACCTATAAACTGTGGAAACAGGGTCTGAGATCATGGGATGAATATAAGGATGTGGCCAGGGCCTGTAGGGATGCAACTAGGAGGGCTAAGGCCTGCTTAGAAATTAAGCTGGCAAGGGACATAAAGGACAACAAAAAGAGCTTTTTCAGGTATGTAAATAGTAAAAGGATGACCAGGGATAATGTAGGTCCCTTGTTGAATGAGGCGGGTGTCTTGGTGACGGGAGATGATGAGAAGGTGGAGATACTTAATGCCTTCTTTGCCTCGGTCTTTACTCCGAAGGCTTCTCAGGACTCCCAGATCCCAGATGTAAGTAGGAGTGGTTGGGGAACGAATGGCTCCCCTCTAGTAGAGGTAGGGGTGGTCCAGGAGCGACTCAAAGGAATAGATGCACACAAATCCATGGGCCCGGATGGGATACACCCACGTGTGCTGAGAGAGCTGGCGGAGGTGATTGCGGAGCCGCTCTCTATCATCTTTGACAGATCCTGGACTACAGGAGAAGTGCCTGAAGATTGGAGGATAGCCAATGTCACTCCAGTCTTTAAAAAAGGCAAGAAGGAGGATCCCAGTAACTATAGGCCAGTCAGCCTCACTTCTGTCCCTGGAAAGGTGATGGAACAGCTTGTTTTGGATGCCATCTCCAAACAACTGGAAGAGAAGAAGGTCATGAGGAATAGTCAGCATGGATTCACCAAGGGGAGATCGTGCTCGACCAATCTCATAGCCTTCTATGATGTTATTACCAACTGGGTGGATGGAGGGAGAGCAGTGGATGTCATCTACCTCGACTTTAGCAAAGCTTTCGATACTGTCTCCCACAACATCCTGATACAGAAGCTGAGGAAACAAGGGATAGACGAGTGGACAGTGAGGTGGGTTGAGAACTGGCTGTCAGACCGGGCTCAGAGGGTCGTGATCAGTGGAGTAGAATCTGAATGGAGGCCTGTGACTAGCGGTGTTCCCCAGGGCTCGGTATTGGGTCCAGTCCTGTTTAATATCTTCATTGACGACCTTGATGAGGGAATAGCATCCACCCTCAGCAAGTATGCCGATGATACAAAGCTGGGAGGAGTGGCTGACACGCAGGAACACTGCGCTGCCATTCAGTGAGATCTGGACAGGCTGGAGAGCTGGGCAGGGAGAAATCTAATGAAATTCAACAAAAGCAAGTGCAAAGTCTTGCACCTGAGGAGGAATAACTGACTGTATCAGTACAGGCTGGGGGATGACCTGTTGGAGAAGAGCTCTATGGAGAAGGACCTGGGGGTCCTGGTTGATGACTGGTTGGCTATGAGCCAGCAGTGTGCCCTGGTGGCCAAGAGAGCCAATGGGATCCTGGGATGCATCAGGAAGAGTGTGTCCAGCAGGTCGAAGGAGGTGATCCTCCCCCTCTACTCTGCGTTGGTCAGGCCCCACCTGGAATACTGTGTCCAGTTCTGGGCTCCCTGGTATAGAAAAGACAGGGACCTTCTGGAGAGAGTCCAGAGAAGGGCGACAAAGATGATTAGGGGTCTGGAACATCTCCCCTATGAGGAAAGGCTGAGTGAGCTGGGTCTGTTCAGCTTGGAATAAAGAAGACTTAGGGGGGACCTAATTAGTGTTTACAAGTATCTTAGACATGGGTGGCAGGGGGAATTGGCCAGCCCCTTTTCAGTGGTCAGTGGGGACAGGACTAGGGGCAATGGCTGTAAGCTGGAGCACAGGAAGTTCCGCACCAACATGCGGAAGAACTTTTTCACAGTGAGGGTGACAGAGCAGTGGAATAGGCTGCCCAGGGAGGTGGTGGAGTCTCCTTCTCTGGAGATATTCAAGTCTCGTCTGGACGCCTATCTATGTAATATGAGATAGGGAGCCTGCTTTGGCAGGGGGGGTGGACCCGAAGATCTCTTGAGGTCCCTTCCAACCCCTAAGATTCTGTGATTCTGTAATTCTGTGATTCTGTGAAGACCATTCCATGGAATCACGTTATTAAACTAATTATCTTCCTGGACCTTTCTTCTAAGAACAGTTGTCCCAAGCCCTTCAAGCATGCAGAATCCCATTATGGATCCTTAGGTTATATCCAAAGCTTGCCAAAGTCAATGGAAATATTCTTACTGATTTCTGTGGCTTTGCTTACCGTCAAAGGACACGAAAGTTGAAGTCCATCATTCATTGCTATCTGTCAACATATTTCTTTTAATATGTAGATAGAGATAGATATTTTAAGGTCTGTGATGAATTAATGTAATCTCTTTTACATATTACAAGATCTTATGAAGTCATAGCACATGTGCATCCAGCATAAAGCATTCTTCATTTTCCTTATATGATGTGTGAAAATTTATCTGATCCTTTTTCCCCACTTTTTTATTCTGTTGAATCAAACTTTTTCTTAAAGCCTATTGACTTCTAAACTGTGGAATTATCCTGAGTCACTGAAGACCAGCCTTTTCTCTTAAACTCCCAGCTCCTTTATTTTTAGTAACACAGGAATAAGAACTGCAAACCATCCCCTTACCCCAGCCTTGCTTCCTAGGACAGCTGATGAAGCATGAGCAGGTCTCCTAATATGTTAGTGTATGTAGTTCACAGTAATGGATAAAAATGGATAAAAACAACTTCCACATACAGTCTGGATTAGTGCACAGTGAACATTTCTTCCCATATCTTTTGTGAAAACTCATGCTGTGGACTTGCATGCTCAGGAGTGTTTTCAATGATCTCAACAGTGTAGATATAAAAAAAGAAAAAAAAGTTCAGCAATTATGTTTAGAAGGTTGTATGTATCTCTAAGGGTGCCTTTTTCAGGACCAGGACCCATAAATGAGTTACTACAACTGAAGTATAATTTTTTATAATATTTTACATAAACCTTGCAAATGCAGGAGAACTTGACTCTGACACCAAGACACATGACAACTCTCAGAGATTAATTTTCTTCTATGCAAAACAGGGTATCTATACAAAAACTGCCTACTCTGAATGGCCACTGGCATGTTTTCTTCTGAGACAGGTCTGAGCAATGGCTGGGAGACCACTAGTTGTCATGGTTGTACTTAGGAACATGCACTTAGGAACGTGTACTACTAGCTGTACATAGGAACGTGTTAACACTTAAGCAGCCTAGACAGTCATGCTCCTGTACTGATGCTCTAGTCTTCTTTTATTTAAAGCAAATTCAGCCCTAATGTTTTTTGCTTGATCTCATATATCAAAATCTGCCTACAATCACGGTAAAGCTAAGTCACTTTTTGTACTGCTGACAGGAAAATGTTCTCCTATTCACAGCAAAACAGTGACATCTGATCTTCAAACAGCTATAAGAAGGATACTCACATGTTTTTTTTCTGCTAATCTGAACAGGATATTCAATATCCTCTATCTTCAGACGTTCTGAAAATTCACAAAGAGGGAGATGAGGTCAAGTTCACCAGTTTGCCTCTCTGTATTGACATTTTGTCGTTGTAACACTTCCAGAGAATATGAACAGCAATGACTGGTCATGCTAATAGCCACTAGACAGCAGGCTTCATTTCCATTAACTGTTAGGATCCTGAGAAGATATGTTCTGTCTCTTTTATCTTTTCAAGAAAACCAGGAAGCCATTAGCTATCAAAGAGTACCTCTACCAACTAAACTACCTCATTAAACATTAGGGATGTAGCTGTCCATTAATTTTGACCAACCATTTCCAAGAAAAACTGATTGCAGAATGAGCCCAAGACATTTTCAAATTATCAAAAAACTACTGCTGCTACAAGAAGAACTACAAATGATACCAAGCTGCAGAGGAAAGGGATACCAGGAGCTTTGGGGATTGGAATTAAAAAAAATATTTGAGCTAATTAGATAAAGTGTCTTAAGGAAAAGTCATGTAATTCAGTAAGTCCTAATACAAAGCACTCTTCTTAGAGAAAAATTACCACACAAATACAAGATAAAGTACTACTAGGTATTACTTCAGTAGAAAGAAGTCTGAAAGTAGCATGAATGAAGAACTAAATGACCCAGCACCTGATTCCATGTACATGTGATACCCAGGTCTGTTTGAGAGTAAAATACATACCTATCTACATTACCTTTCTGTGTATGACCCTCACAAAGGCTCTGGGGATATATCTGCAGGACCCTAAGGGCTTGCTGTCTTTCCAGCATGGATTTACTTGCAGTATGGAAATGTTTTCATTAAAAGCTCAAACATGATCTGCCACATGGACAGACTCTTGAGATGCATGCACAGCTTGCACTTGGGCGGTGTATTTCAGAAGCACTGTGTATTGGGAGCCACCAGGGATTCAGACTACTGTCAGATACAGTCTCTCAGCCACGATGAAGATTCAGCCAGATAGACAAATTTTATGTTCCTCATAGGAGTTTCTTTGTAATTAATTTTGAGACTATGACAGCATTCTTACTTATGTGGCTATTGTGGTCAAGTGTAACATATTTCAGAAAATCTCCATAAGTTCATATTTCCATAAACATAAATGAAAAAAGTTAAAAAAAACCCCAAAACTTAGGTAATGAGGGAGTAGATGCAACTCTAAACCTGATTTATAGTTTCCTGGGACTTCTTTATTTCTGAAATATAGTCTATTCAAATATTTCTGAAATTCAGTCTATTCAAACTTCTCTCACACTTAATTTTAGTGTAGCTGAGCAGCTGTCATCCTGCATGGTTATTTTATAACCAGTATTTGCTGTCTACACCTATGTATGTTTAGCTGGTAAATGCCTGTTATGTTTCAACTTCAGTTTTCTGCTTTTTGTACATGAGGACATTTTCATTATCAAAGAAATACAAAACAACATAGTCTTGTTATGTTCATGTACATCAGACGTGTGTAATTTTCCATAACCATAAATAAGAGCTTGAATAACCTTGATCTTCTATTCTGTCATATTGTTTTTAAGCTGATGTAACACCATTGACATCAATGGACTTACCCCAGTATGAAATTGGTGTAATGGAGTGGAAAATCATTGCCGAAATCTCTAAGGGGATATTCAAAGTTCCCTTTACTGTAAGCTGTGTATTAGACTGGAAGATCCATAGTTTGTATTTCCATGTTTTGATGTGTATATCAAATGATAAAGAACTGTAAAACACTCCAAATGGGAAGCTATTCATATCCTTTCTTAATTAAGCATGAAATATTTCATTTTTAAATAGTTGATTTTACTGTATGTTTAAGTACCTACTCAATGTCACAATTAATTTTAACTTTGGAGAAAAATATGATGCGTAGCAGTTAAATTTGATACTATACACTACCAGAGTCAGCATAATTTGTTGAAATTTAAATGAAATTAGTTTGTTTGTCTTTTTCAACTAAATGATACATGGAAAAGGAACTCCATTTGTGACCATAGTTGGTTTGTCTTTTTCAACTAAATGATACTTGGAAAAGGAACTCCATTTGTGACCACTTTTAAAAAAAGCTACTTAGCAGACGAGATCGAGATTTCATAAATCTGAATGTTCATGTAAATATTGGTTATAGTTAATTTCTAAATTAGTAACTCTATGCAGGTCTTTGTATTTTTCAAGTAATTTTCCTCAGAGAAGACAGATTAAACTGTCTTGATTTTCTTTCCCTAATTACAAGACCACCATGTGAATATCAAGTGGAAGATAAGGATATTATGTATCTGTTCAGCTTCATACTTCATTTCCTATGAATTTCTGTTACAAGATGATGAAAATATGAACCACAAACCACTATTTTATTTTTTTTTAATACAGAGTGACACACATGGCTTCATTTTCCTTTCACCTCTGCAAAAAGTGAATCTAGCTTTCAAAGTAAAAATGATAATTGAACAGAATTGTATAGGTGGGTAGTGTTGATAACAATGTGGTTTTTGACCACCCTGTGAAATTTTATTACGGTTAGGAAGAGCTATGTCAAATTTTATTACGGTTAGGAAGAGCTTTGTCAAATCAGTTGTATATAATTTATTTTATTCTTCCATTACTTCATATTGAAAAGAAGCAAGATCCTGTTTTTTTGCTATCAGTGAGTAAAACATTTCCTGAACACTTCCTTAAGAAGGCAAACTTCTTTTTCCTATATTTTTTTTCTGTTAGCACTCATTCTCACACTGAAAACATTGTTTATAATCTTAAGCACTTTAATTTCTTTGGGGTTTTTTGTACTTTGTTTGTTACATGCTGTATTTTTGAACTAATGGTGAGAAAATTCTCTATTAAGGAAAATAAAGATGCAGTTAAAAGAAAGGAAAGAGTGCCAAACCAAAAATTCTCTGTGATTTCCTTTTGCAAAATGTCATATAGAAACATGAAACTAAAAGTGTTCCACAGACACTAGTACTGGTTTTGTGGATATTTTTCACTTGACATGGCGTACTTTGCATGTCCTAAATATGGAGGTTTTAATTCTCAGTCTCCTGTGCTTTGTCTTGTCATTTTCCCCTGGGAAATGTGCTATCACATCAGAATTATCCATTCATTTGTAGTCGCACTTTTATGTTTGTTCCATGGAGGGGAGTGAGGACATAAATGGGCGAGGCAGCAGATTCTGGTGTTAACAAGGTCCTAATTTGCTTTCTCGGCATCAGAAATGACTCTGAGGAAAAGTTTCTGGTGCAGCTCTGCAGGGAATTATAGCAAATTATTTACTCTTTGCCAACCATTCACACTGATGTATCTCTGTTGACTTTGGTGTCAGATAGTATTTATGGCTTATATTCAAACTGGGTGGCTTCTATTCTTCCAGCTTGCTTCCAGAGCAACCCGAAGTCAGATTTCAATAGAGATTGTGGTCCTCTGTATGAATTGCACTGATCTGGGATCATCTTATTCCTAATCGTCTATGCATCTGAAAACCTCAGTAATTTCAGCTGGCATTTTAGTTGCCTAGAGATTTAGGCCTGGGTCCTAATTAACTATTTCAATTTAGGTTTTGTGTCTGATTTTGATTAAGAATATCTGGAAGAGAAAGATTTGTTTTCTCCAGATACATTTTTTTATTTTATGTTCGCATTCTTTGAATTTAATTCATTTCCTTATTAATCCTTATTTAATAACCATTTTCTTTTGTCAATAGGTACAGAATATCTTCATTAAATTAAAAATGACATTTGAAGCAGTTTCTCACTTCTTACTTTTCATCACGCTCATGAGTGTAAATATGACGTAAAAATGTATATATATTCACAATACCTTAAATTGTCTCATCTTTAAGAACCATTTTTCTTCTCTGTGCTTATAAAATGATGGCAACTATTGTTAAATACTACTTAGAAAAATAACTGGGTGAAGATTTGAAGTGATGCTCGAATATTTGCAAACACTACGGGTGTCTCTTGGAACATTAGTGTTTATTTACTCTGCTAGCAGGATTCTTCCTTTATTTGTTGGTTTCAATTTATTTTGATTAATCTGACAAACCATCCTGCTCTACGGCTTGGTTGAGACAGACTAGCGCTGTTCTGAATTGATCTGCAGCAAAGACACAGTGAAAGAGTATCTCTGGATATTTCTCAAAGAATTTGAGTCTGTATGTGTTGGTCTAATACTACATACCTTTGAGACTTGAATACACAACCCCTTCTCATTTGGGCTGTGCCAGCGTGGAAATTTTTGTCACTCAGTTTCTTCACATTTCCCACTAGCTGGCAGTCATCCTGCAGCTTATCAGTCACTGGCATTGTTCATGTGAATGCTCCCTACTATAGCATGGGCAAAATCTGCTGTATTGGTGCAAATTTCTTAATTAAACTGTTCAAGTTACTCTGCAGCAACCGGAGAGTGCTCTCACACAGCACTGCTAGCAAAAGCCTGTGTGAAACTACCTCTACAAGGGACTGTGATATACAGCTGGGGAGGCAATTATTTTTCTATGATTCTCCTCTTTTCACACTGGTCAAACCTTGTTTTGATATTAGTAACCTTTCCAAGTTAGTTTAATCTTAATTAGGACAATTCTAGAATTCCTCATCAGCTGTATTGTACTGCACGAGGACTAATTGATTTCAGCTGGACTATTTATAAACACAGACATCTACTTATGCAGCTGAGTAAGAGCTGGCATAACTGAGCCGTAACAGATGTCCAGATTTCAAGATGCTGGGCCTAGTTTTTGCCTTACACTGGAACGTCACTGAAATAAAAAAAAAAATAATTAAATCTGACCTTCTTATCACAGTGTATTTAGCAAAATGTTCATTTTTATTTTTCTGTGATTCATATATTAGAGGCTTTTTAAATAGAATGATCGAGACCCTATTTTACAGATCAGTGAATATCGAGGTGTAAGTAAAGTATTTATTTAAAAAAAAAAAGAAATATTGCTAACTTCTGAAGCTGTCATCAGCTGATCGTAAATGAATACTTTTCTAAAGGAGTTGATTCAATCATGTATTTTTAGAGGACTCTGTGATATTAAAAATGTATCATAAGGAGAAAAAAACCCTAATAACTGACAGAGGTCACAGTTACATAAAAAAGAATTGAAAAATGGAAGAATATAAGAAAGAAAGAGCCACATGCAATCATGGAGGAGACAGATACATCAGTACAAAGTTGTCACAGTTCAGTTCAGGATCAAGCAGGCTGCAGGAATCATCATAAATATCTGACATGTTGAGGTTAAAGAAAGTATCTGAACATTTCAATGACTTGGTAATTGAACCGGGTTTGAGTGCATAGATTTGCTGAACCCTTAAAACTCCTGGGCTTTTGTAATTAATTGATAATTTTTAACAGGGTTGTTTTTTTTTTTTTTTTCTAATTTACTCTAGCAAGGATGGTGCTTTAAAATAATTTCATTCTTAATATAGATTTGTTAGTGGAATTTGGAAAGGATGGATAATTTTAAGGAGGCATTTGATTCAGTATTGTGGCTTAATATAATACATCATCTAACATTAATGACCAAAATGGTCTTGGAAAATTTCAAGCTAGTAAATTTTGCTTATGGAAATTCTTAATCTAGAAATCTAAGAACATGTCTGTAGTAAGATGGTAATATGAAAATGCATTTTTAAAATGAATAAAGTAATTGAAAATATTTCCTCTGCAAACGCAAGATAGCATGTCAGGACAAGATACCAGCTAATGTACATTACAGCTCTGTAAATCCTGGTTTCTCTGAAATTTCAAGTTCTCAATATGGGAAGAAATGCATCAACTTATATATTGAAAGGGATTTTCTTATTGTTTCTGCTGATCTGTAAACTCCATTTTTTTTTAAAGGTTATAAATGTTTTTATTAAAATTACGATTTCAGCCTAATTTATTTTAACAAGAATTGTAATGTATTCTGCCCTTTGATCTCATAGCTTGAAACGCTGCCTGTTGTTCCATTATTCCACCATCCATTTGCAGATAACAATACATCAGAACCTTTTTCTTGCTGCAGAAACAATGCCCTTTATTTGAGAAAGGACATTGTTTTGACAGATAAAGTAGGCATTTGATAAATTGGAACAGGTTCTGAATTATTTTGAGGGGAATGTGTGCTACATCTGTCTGCTGATTTTCCACTGAAGCAGTGCTTAACTTTCTTGTCTGTTTGTGATTTATTGAGCTGCAGAAAAGGTTAGGAAAATTTCATGGCTCTTCTCTTATAATTTGTAAGTGAATCAAAAAGCATTTGTTACTGTTTATGATGCTCAAAAGACAGAATTACCCCAAAACATTTATCCACAACAAAGACTGTAGTGACAACAACAACAAAGGTAAACAAAATAATGATCTTCTAAATTATTAATTATACAAATACAACACAGAGAACAAATTCAGCTGTTGAAATGCATGGAATGTTAATAAAGTTCTGAGTGTCTATTTAGACACATTTTTAAAGTGTTTAAAGTAAATTAATGCAAAACCAGACAGTATTAAGGATGTAATTCCAAGGAGCCTTATTAAATGTTTTCCAAAATACTTTTATAGTTTAGAAATATTTATCAAGAACATTTCACAAGCTGATATAAAATCCTGGCCACAAACAAATCAAAAGATTTGTACTACCAAGCATCCAGATCTGAATTTAGTTTCTGCAACAACTTCTTGTTGTGTGAGACATCCCATCTGATTTGTAAATGGAAAGGCCATTACATACGGGTGTCTTGAATAGCCTATGGTGTTTCAAATAATATGCCAACATTTAGGTAACCAAATCAAGCTGTCAGGATGAAAACCAGCTTGACTGTCGGTCCTAAAATTTAGGTGTTTCAATGTAGGTTTTCACCTATGAGCTAATTTTTTAAGCTCTCATGACAGTTAATGGAATATTTATTAATATGCCCAGTGTGATCTGGGGACCACTGTAAGCCAAAGAGATTCAAGGGCACCTATTGTCTTCTAGTCTGTCTGAAACTTCAGCATGTCATAAATATCTGTATTAGACAAGGGAAGAAGAAAACAGAAGGAAATCTACTCTATTCTGAAACAGCAGCCTCAGGCCAGGTGGAATAACGTAGGATATTTCAGATGACACTGTGTGCTTGCCCTGTCAGCCCTGTGCATTTGCCTTTGACAACTCCATGGGTTTCAAATGGCATGAGACACTTCTGTAGCGTGTGCAGCTGAATTGAACACCATTAACTGCTCTGGAAAAAAACATCAAGGTGAGTGTCAGTTGAGTAAACATAGGTGTCCAGTAATATCTGAGATTCCCATTATCCTGTCTGGCATCCAGCTCTTGCTTCAGCACATGCATCTCCCATAGGTCCTTTTCATCTAGACCCTTCTTACATTGATGTCTTACTTCCTTAGGGCACTAGGTACCTAACAGCAACCAAATTCAACTCCTAGATTTCTGTCTGTAGAGAAAAATGTACCCCTTCTGAGGAACAATTCATCCTGTGTAGCTAAGCACTTATTATAGTATGGGATTAGTACAGCTTTGCACTACAGATGAAGCCTACATAACTATAATGTTAATTTTCTACCATACTGATGATTGAAGCTGGAAGAAACCACTATTTTTATCATTTTATTTGTATGAAAATTATTTTGACACTTTTCTATTTTTCTCTCCTTTTCTCTTTTTTCCTCTTCCCTCTCTTTATATTAGATGATAAACAAGATCATAATGAATATTAGACAAAAACAGAAATATAGAACTATAAATGAGATGTCTCTACAGTGTTCACAAAGCACTGTGTTCACTGAAACACAGCTACTGCATACGGCCTTTTTTTCAACACCCATCAAAAGTTTAAACTTGTATGTTTGCTTTCTTCTATCAATTTACTGCTGTTGATGTAACTCCCATGCTGTATATATTTTAAAATTCTTCATATCTTGATGATACCAGGTTTACTTTGCTGAAACTATAAACACATCATTTTGAATTAATCGTTATTCAGAGTTTCGAGAATGCTTCTATTGCATCAGAAAAATTGTTTGCCTAAGTTCTCTGTTGAAAGCTGAGACAGACATTTGTTTAGACTAATGTTCATTTTACTAACTTTATCTAAAACAGCTAGCTTAAGCTTATTGTACTTGCTATTTCTATAGTTAGTGGAAACAGGCTAATACTTCTAAAGAATGACACATACCAGACTGAGACTTGTTTAAGACACCAAAGATGTTTTAGTCTCTGCAAATCCCTTCATCTATTGACCATTAGTGCTCTACTTTAATACAGGCAAAAAAACTTCCACGCATCTTATAGATCTCAGATATATGAGACATTTTATTAATATCTAATTCTAATTTTTGTCTTTGTATTCAGTCAGGTTTTTATCTCAGGCTTTTAGGGAAAAGTTGGAAAAAGAAAAACGACAGCATCAGCTATCTTTATCATTTCTCACTGGTATTCTTGTAGATTTTCTAAGGAAGCTACACATGTTAAAATTATTCAAAAAGTGTATCAGCATAGTGTCCTCATCTTGTACTATAAGTATATAAGAAAATGTGACTTTTGAGCAACTGTTTGGGTGAGTGTGTGAGTTGCTGAAGTTTATGGCCTTCTAGTTTTGATGAAATGAGGTCTTCTAAGTTCAAGGGCAATGACTGAACCACGAAGATTTCTACTCCCAATTCTTGTCACAAGTGTAATTTTTTCTTCCAGAAGGAATCATATATGAGGCACACTGTTGTATTAAACTTCCCACTGAGTGTTTTTGTTTGCTTGTTTGTTTTCCTGCAGAAAAGGCCAATACGACTATATCTTATACAGGGAAAGCATATGTGGAACTGTCTTCACTGGTAGATGTAAATTCAGTAGTTATTATCCATCTGGGATTTGGTTTTGTTAACAGTTTGTTTTCCTATTTTAGAATGATTGCGAACAACTGGCAGTGACATGATGCACCTCATAGGTTTAAGATATACAGTTACATTGTAAATGCCATCCCATTTTATTATAAATTATTTATTTATTGTTTGACATCAAAAATCAAATGTATTCAGTTGTTCCCAATGATCACAGCTGCTATGGAACAGATAAGATACACCGGCAAACCATACTCCTCAGAAACAGGAAAATATTTCTAAAGTTTCATGACATCCAGCTGTCCCCAAGCAACCAAAACTGCACGCTCAATAGTAAAAAGGTGCAAGGCAATAAAATCTCCTGTGATTTTATTTTTTTTTTTAATTTTTTTTTTCAGTTCTATAACTCAGAATTGTCAGGTTGTTATTTTGTCAGAGTTGGTTTGTTTTTTGTTTCGCTGGGTATTTTTTGACTGGGAGTATCCAACGGCATTTGCTTTAAAATATATTGGCCAATCAGTCTAATGGGAGAATTATTTGTATTGACAATGACAAAAAAGGGAATAAGGAATGGGTGAGTCAGAGGAACATGCAAATATGGCTACCAATGACAGAAATATGAGAAATAAAACTTCTTTTTAAATTATAGGGGAGGAAAGTATCCCACCCCATTGCTGTTTGACTGACAACAAACTTACCGGAGTTTTTGAAGGATTCTGGCTTGGGGTTTCCCAAATAATCCCATACAATTGAAAGTAAAAAACAAGTTAATGGCAGCAAACTACAAATTTGTAAATAAATTAATTAAATTATTGATAGCTAAAACTAGGAACTGGGGAAAAAAACCCAACCCTAAAACACACTGTGTTTAATACAATGTGTTTACTTATTGTTCAACAACCCTCTATCTACTATTTAAGGAGCAGTGATTGTGAAAGATAATTTAATTGAAGACTTCAAATATTTATTTCAAGATGCTAAAGACATATATTTTAGCTTTTCACTTTCATTTTTTTTAAAATTTCCCCTAACTCCAGCTATTAATCTTATTTTTCTTGAATTTACAAGTATTTTTGGTTGATACACTTTTTGTTTGGAGTGGCATGTGGAACAAAATTTCTTCAGTTAACATTTTGTTGTATTAAAGCAGAAAAATCCCAATACATATCCTTCAAAAAGGAACTTCTTTCCCTAGCTATATTTAAACTTACAGTGGAAATTGCTATCCTTTGGCAGGTGTGGCAATGAAAGAGAGATCTGACTGTTTCTTAGACATTCCTAAATGTAGCATCAGAGATGTAAAAATGCATACCCTGTTAGAAGAAACAGAGTATGTGTGAAGAAACAAGAACAGGAATGGATGAGACCCAGATACGCTGTTCGTTCTCTGACACTATTGCAATAAGGATGGCAGTTGCTGTCAGTTTAATGAGGAAAATAGGTAAAACAATAAAATTTTAAGTTTTTCAAAGCTTTTTGTGATTTTCGTGTCCTCAGCTTTCTATAATCAGGTATAGAACTGTAGTGGTAGGGAGAAATAAAAAAAACCCTAACAACAAAAGATCAAAAACCCCACAAATCCATAAAAGCTACACCAATATAATGCATCAAGCATAATAGTAAAATGAATTTTGAAAATATACATGCTACTCAACTGGAGTTGTGGATGGCTAAGGCTCAGGAGCCTGTTTTCTGCTGTTTGTGAATTATCGTCCTAACATCTGCTCAGACTGCCTGCTCACGGGACTCTGTGCTGGTCTTCTGAGTGTGTACTGAAATAGTGAAGGTCAAATCTTGCTTTTACTTTCAGCGACCTCTGTGCTTCATCTAAAACCAAGTGGTATTGAGGTGACTTATTTATTGTTTAAAACCCTTATTCCTCCTTGTGTTTCAGCAAACATCCTGGGAAGGCTGCAGAATGAATAATAAAAGACTTATGTTCAAAGGCAGAGGGATATTCAGAAGGAAGCAAGTTACTATAGAGGTGGTAATGTGATGTTATGGTTAGGGCTGGAATGGAATTTTCATTCTAAGCAGCATTTTTCAAATACTTCTCATTTCACTACCTGTCAGGAGGATATTTCTCATGCTTGTTCTCCCCCCTAAGCATAGTATTTTGGAAAGACTGGTAAAATTCTGTTGAGTTATGTTTGAGAATTTAATATTGAAAATGTATTTTCTCTAGCTAGGGAATTATTCAGGGTCCTTTCTCGTTCTAGATAGTTCAGTGTGTTTTATTTAGAATACTGTAAGGACTCATTCTACAAAACCAGTCAACTTTTAACAAGGTTGTTATTAATAGTATGCACAATATTTCAAACTAAGTTTGCCAAGGGCTGAGAAAAACTTTCCATACCTAATATTCTGACTTTGATTTTTTGTAAACACATAGTTTTGTTTTAAAAAAAAGAAATTTAAAACTGTTAAGGAACTTTCGTCTCCCTGCATATCACAGTGCAGCTATATAAGAAAATAAATATATAACACTTGGCATCAAATAGGAATGCCAAACTGAAAACAGATGACATTTTACTGACTCATTAAACACTAAGCCTTTTTGTAGCTTAAGTCATGGGAGTGGCGTATGTCTTTCCATTGATAGGCTCTCCATTAACAGTGTTTATAATTTTTTCTGTATCAGTATGTTCTAATGCCTTGGGTTTTTTACTTCTCAGTTTTCTTTCTAACCCAGGAAATGTTAGTCAGGTGAACAATACAGTAACTTTCTATCCCTATCAGCTGCTGGTAGTTTTTCTCCTAAAACAAATTTGATGTCAGAAAGAATAACAAAATAATACAAACCAAAACCCCGCAGGATGTTAAGCAGGGACAGTTAAATCTCTCTCCACCCCCTATCTACCACTTGTGGAAGAAGCCGCCACAGGAACAGGAAGATCTGAATTGCTCTTCAGCATTTTCTTGAACTTAAAGCCAGTCACATTAAGGTAAGCTAATGCTGAATTCAAGTATCTTTAACATATTTGCCTTGATTCAGAAATACGGTTTCATTCATCTGCCTTTGCTGTGGGGACAGGAGCCTCCAATAACAGGCTAGGGCAGACACATGAGATGAAAAATGCTTTAGTTTAATCAATAGCCACATATGTGTCAAATGTTAATGCAAATTGGCATAACTCCAGTCAGGTCACCACAGAGGGTGTAAGTATACCAGTTAAAAAAACAAAAAAAAGCCCCAACCAACCAACCTAACAACTAACCTGCCAACCAAACCAAAGAAACATAAATGAAAGGCTGGAGAAAATCTGTGCTATCCATAAGCTTCAAACTCTTTAAAACCAGTCAATGATTAAAAAAAAAAAAAAAAAAAAGCAAAAAGAAAGCTCAAGACCTATCTGATTTATAGAATCTTTTTATTATTATTATTTTCACCTCAGTGTATGCTGACATCTGATAAAAATCTATTGTCTATTTCTCTATTGCAAAAAAAAATATTTCTCTTGCAAACTGTTGCCATCAGACACTGTGGAAAACTCAAGAGACATGAACTTCTCAAAAGAAAATAATTTTAAATCATCTCACTCTGAAGACTGATAGTGAAGCTATGATTGTGATAATAAATTACTGATAATAATTAGGTTTTCAGCACTTATCTCATAGTTACTTTTCACCAGATAATAATTTAGAAAAGAAAGATTTAGGTTTAGTTATATATCTCTGCAACTTTATCTTGGCTTTCCTTTTCCTAGACTTTATCTCTGTTCAAAAAAACAAAATGAAAGTGCATACTGCGTAGCAATAGAAAGCTCAAGGCTTAATTTTCACCAGAGGTATAATGAGAATATCCTAACCAAAACTTGATTGCCTAATGGTAAATGTATTCTGGGGGTAAACATGATAGGATTAAAGGGAAGTGAACACAATTGTCCCACTCTACACTGTGCTGGTGTGGCCTCACCTTGAGTACTGTGAGCAGTTTTGGGCACCACAGCACAAGAGAGACACAAAACTATTGGAGCGTGTCCAGAGGAGGGCAATGAGGATTGTGAAGGATCTGGACAGGAAGTCTTATGAAGAGAGGCTGAAGTCCCTTGGTTTGTTCAGCCTGGAGAAAAGGAGACTGAGGGAAGACCTCATCGCAGTCTATGGCTTCCTGATAAGGGGGAGCGAAGGGGCAGGTGCCAATCTCTTCTTTTTTGTCCAGAATCCAAGAGAACAACATGATGATGTGACCGGGGAGGTTTAGGTTGGGTATTATGAAAAGGTTCTTTATTGAGAGGGTGGTTTGGCACTGGGATAGGCTTCCCAGGGAAGTGGTCACACCATGGAGCTTGACTTAGTTCAAGCGTCTGGATGATGTACTGTCAAATGCTCTGACTTGGCTGACCCTGTATGGAGCCAGGAGTTGGACTTGGTTATCTTTATGGGTCCCTTCCAACTCAGGATATTCTATGATTCTATGTATACAGATATTAAAAATGTATAATGAAGTCATAAGATTAATAAATCAGGGCAATTTGAAACTTTAAACCTTACTAAAATCACTAATTAACAATGCACTTCTTGTTAATGGTTATTTCCCATACCTTATTAATCACCACCATTATGAACACAAAACCTTTAATTTTCAAGACATCTTAAATTAGATCCAAGTAAACTGTGGAGCTGATACTGTCCACATTTATTTAGCACTGATGGCTGTGGTCCTTGGTAGTTCACTGAGCTCATGTTGATCAGGATTCAGAGCACTTTAAGGCAAATTGCAGCTAAAGTTGTCTTACATTCTTCTCCATTTTTCTGCACTGGTGCATAATGTGTATGCGATTACTCCTATTCCTTTCAAAAAGGGTGGTCTCCTCTGCTCCCACTGATGCTTATAGTGGTTTTGGTTTGACTGACAGGATGCTATAGCTATTTGCAGTCATTTGGGTTCATCCTGCCCTTTGTCGGCAGTTTTTTACTTTGATGGTTGCTGCATCAAGTAAAATGATAGACCTCCATACTAATACATCATATCTGAACATGCTTAGAAGAGTTTTACAATATTATTCAGTCACATACTATTGTTAG
This sequence comes from Laterallus jamaicensis coturniculus, assembly GCA_022605575.1. Lineage (NCBI taxonomy): Eukaryota > Metazoa > Chordata > Aves > Gruiformes > Rallidae > Laterallus > Laterallus jamaicensis. The sequence continues at coordinate 17,028,260 of JAKCOX010000019.1, forward strand.
TTGTACTATTTTAGTATGCTTTTATTCGGGTTCAAGGCAAAATAATTTTAATTATATCTTGATAAGCAAACAACTTGTTCTGGATGCCATCTCCAATCAACTGGAAGAGAAGAAGGTCATGAGGAGTAGTCAGCATGGATTCACCAAGGGGAGATCGTTCTCAACCAATCTCATAGCCTTCTATGATGTCATCACCAGCTGGGTAGATGGAGGGCAGACAGTAGATGTCATCTTCCTTGACTTCAGCAAGGCTTCCGATACTGTCTCCCATAACATCCTGATAACAAAGCTGAGAGAGCATGGAATAGATGAGTGGACAGTGAGGTGGGTCGAGAACTGGCTGTTGGACTGAGCCCAGAGGGTTGTGATTGGTGGAGCAGAGTCAGACTGGAGGCCTCTGACCAGCGGTGTTCCCCAGGGCTCGGTATTGAGTCCAGTCTAGTTCAGTATCTTCACTGACGACCTTGATGAGGGAATAGCATCCACCCTCAGCAAGTACGCCGATATACAAAGCTGGGAGGGGTGGCTAACACGCAGGAACACTGCGCTGCCATCCAGCGAGACCTGGACAGGCTGGAGAGCTGGGCAGGGAGAAACCTAATGAAATTCAACAAAAGCAAGTGTAAAGTCTTGCACCTGGGGAGGAACAACCGTTCATTTCAGTACAGGCTGGGGGATGACCTGCTAGAGAGGAGCACTACGGAGAAGGACCTGGGGGTCCTAGCGGATGACAAGTCAGCTATGAGCCAGCAGCGTTCCCTAGTGACTAAGAGAGCCAATGGGATCCTGGGGTGCATCAGGAGGAGTGTGGTCAGCAGGTCGAAGGAAGTGATCCTCCCCCTCTACTCTGCCCTGGTCAGGCCCCACCTGGAGTATGGTTTCCAGTTCAGGGCTCCCCGGTGTAAAAAGGACAGGGATCTCCTTGAGAGAGTCCAAAGAAGGGCACGAAGATGATTAAGGGCCTGGAGCATCTCCCCTGTGAGGAGAGGCTGAATAAGCTGGGATTGCTCAGTCTAGAGAAAAGAAGACTAAGGGGGGGGGGCCTAATTGGTGTTTACAGTTACCTTAAGCATGGGATGCAGGGCAAGTTAGCCAGCCCCTTTTCATTGGTTAGCGGAGACAGGACAAGGGGCAATGGCTGCAAGTTAGAACACAGGAAGTTCTGCACCAACATGTGGAAAAGCTTTTTCACAATAAGGGTGACAGAGCACTGGAATAGGCTGCCCAGGGAGGTGGTGGAGTCTCCTTCCCTGGAGATATTCAAGACCCATCTGGATGCCTATCTGTGTAATATGAGCTAGGGAGCCTGCTTTGGCAGGGCGGTTGGACCCGATGATCTCTTGAGGTCCCTTCCAACCCCTAAGATTCTGTGATTCTGTGAAACCTTTAATTTATTTGTCATAGGGTTCTGTTTTGGCTACAGAGACCAAGCTCCCTCTCCATGATACAGGGATCCACCAAAGTTGGGTAAAGGAGAATAAATGACTACAAAGTCATAACTAAGACCCTCGATTTTAGTAAGCTTAAATGGAACATGAAAGCATGGTTTCCTGGTATGACTGTTCATTTGCTTCTTCTTGCAAGTGGAGTGGCTTTGCACATGTGACAGGAAAAACTCAATATGTATTCTGCAAAATGATCAATAAAAATGGATTCTAAATCTCGGTCTTTCTTCCTGTTAGGAACAATCAAAATATTTGGAACCATGGATACATGCATTTCTAGTACACACTCAAGAGGTTGCAGTCAATGCACTACAGAAATGTTTCCCAAACATATTGGTTGTAAAATTTGCCAATACTTGAGGGATTTTTAATTTTTTTGTTTCTTTTAAGTATTTGCAAATCTCTCTAAAAAATCTTGTTGTTTCTAGCTACTGTTATATTGGTTTTGATCAAGGTGTCATTTGCACAGGCATTTGGTTGGTAATTAAAGAGTATCCTTTTTGCAGCCAGATATGGAAAAGGGTCTTGGAGGCATTGCAAACTTCTTGTCTATGCACCGTGCTCAGCTTAAGAGTTTAATTGGTAAGGTTCACCAGACAAAGTAAAAGCCAATATATTCCCTTTGGGAAGGAGAAGAAAAGAGGCAAGTGCTTTCTCTGTGTAAAGGGAAGCTGTTGGTTGCCTAAGGACTGTAAAAGGAATATAACAGGATACTCAGCAGCCATCTGCAGACTGGAAGGATGTACAAATCAGCCAGGAAAAAGGTATGCCTGAAACAGTTTCTGACTTCGATTAAGTCTTAAGGAAGGTGATTCTTTGAAACAGGATTCATGAACTCATATTCCTGTCTGCAGTTAGACATGGCAATTTATTATTTGAGCACCAAGTATACTTTGTGCATAAAACGTCTGATGCTGTAGCTAACTTGTTCACTAGCAAGATTACTGGACGCTACTTATTTCTAAGCCTGAAAAGACCAAGCGTGTGCATCCTTTGAAAATTGTGAGCAGCAGACTGAATTAATTGTGACCACTTTGTAATTCATCTATTAAGCTAAAACTACTTTTCAGTCAGGAACATAAGTGTAATGTACATCAAATATTGCCACATAGCTAAATGTACCGTGTAGTCGTAACTGTTAAGGGTGTCCCAGCAATCAAGGCAGCTAGGGCTGTTGATCTCACTTGAAAGGAGTGAGACATTTATTTATTTTCAGGAAGAAAGGACAGGAGGTGAAAGCTCTCCTTGGATTGGTAAAGGGAATCCTAGGTAGGGATTTAAAAAAAAAATCATTAGTGGTAAACCTCATCTCCTCCTTCACTGCATGTCCTTATTCTAACAATTTATTTTTTTTAAGTCAAAAACCTAATTTGTATACTTGTCCATAAAAAATATAGAAACCATAGACCTAAACTCTGTCAGAAGAAGAGGTAAAATTGAATTCTCACTTCCTGAATGAGGGCAATATACATTTCATGGAATGATGCATATTTCTTCATATTTTGGATGTTTTGGAATAAAATTACTATGAGGAATTAGCTCACTATCAATCACGGTGTTATTGTAATCATAATGGTGAAAGGTAATACGGTCTTTGTAGAGGAAGCTGATATGTTTTACTTAAGTAGTACAGATGGAAAAATAAACCAAACTTTACTACCCTTTTGTATTCTGTAACAGAAGCAGCAGACTTCAAAGCTAAACACAAACTGCGAATAACTCCTTGGAGTTTAATTAGATGTACATTGGCTAGACTAAATTTAAGGAAAGGTATTTCTCTCTAGTGCTGTAGGGTTGATGTTAGCAGGGAGCAATGCAATAGCAAAATGAAGTTGTTAAAAGTTGAGATTTTGGGGATTTTTTTCTTAGGATGAGATACCTAGAGGTATTTTTATATGACCACATTCAGGATTATTGAGTTCCTGGATTACATTGCCCATGTGTTAGAACATAGTCTAGAGCTCTGATAGCTTTTTTTATCCTTATTAGTCAATTGTAACAACCCAATCTTACTTTTAGACTATAAAGAACATAATTTTTTTATAGTCTCTAAGAAAATGAAAATTTCCATCCAATGTCATTCTGATTTTTATAGCTGTAGCAGTAGATTGTCGGGCCAGTGAGAGAACAATGTGGGACAGTTTCTCCCTGGTTCTGATGCAGATCTGCACTAGAAGTGAACTGCATTTTTACTACAGTCAAACAAAATATAGCAGATACTATACAAAAACAAACACAAAAAGGGAGAGGAGAGGAGAGGAGAGGAGAGGAGAGGAGAGGAGAGGAGAGGAGAGGAGAGGAGAGGAGAGGAGAGGAGAGGAGAGGAGAGGAGAGGAGAGGAGAGGAGAGGAGAGGAGAGGAGAGGAGAGGAGAGGAGAGGAGAGGAGAGGAGAGGAGAGGAGAGGAGAGGAGAGGAGAGGAGAGGAGAGGATGAGACAATTCATAACTAGTCATACCAAGACCATGATCATGCTATAAACTGTCTTCAAAGTCTTGCTTTTACATTATCTGTTTTATTTAGTATATGTACTTTCAATATATTAACTTTCATTCTCAAAACTATTTATCACTTTTTAAAGTCTTCCTTATGTTTCTAACCTTTTCTAGGTCACATTGTTTTATATCTTTTCTCAATGGTGTTTGCAACACATTCCAATTCGGTATCATCTGCAAATTTAATTAATGTGCTGTTTACCTCATCTTCCAGATAAATTACAGATACATATTCTCAGTTCAACAGTCAAACACCATCTGCAGCCTCTCTCTCTCTCTCTCAGGCACACCCTGCACTTGCCCTCCTATACATGTACATATTCCAGTCCATCTGGATTTCTTTATACAAAACTCATATTCCTGAATTGGGATAACCCTATCAGTTCCATTCCCCTCATGCAAGGATGATACCATTGCAGGTGTGCATTGTTAAAGCTTTTTGAGAGATCTGCTAATTAAAGATTCTTGTCCATGATACCTAGACAATAGCTCAGATGACAATGTGTGAACATTTAGGGGAATATTTTCCAAAACAACTTTTAACTTCCAATATAAGAATTAGAATTTAAAGCACCCTAGATCTTGATTAGTCAGGTTTGGGGTTGTCATACCCCTACCATCAAATATTATTAGTACCCCTTTATTGTGGATACTGGGAATACTCAACAACTGAAGTGTATGTGGAATCCTGAATAGGCAACGCTGAATATATAGCTGGTGCACAGCATTTGGTTTAGTAATATCACTGGGATAGAATAGCTGGTGCATGCAGGATTCCTATGTAAATGTTGAACAGAAATGACAATGTTAGACTATTATTCAGTTCTCCCATTTTAAATAGTTATTTTAAAATGGAATTATTGCTCTTGAAAATAGCTCCAGTTACTTATTCAAACACGGGCATTGCACATAGTCCAGTCTAAATGCCAGGCTTTTGAGAAGGCCACATGAAATCTTGCATATATGAGAAATATAATTACTCTGTGTTACTTACAAGATAAAAATATTGCATCATAAAAAATAAAAAGACAAAAATAATTTAAATATGGCACAATTTTTTTTGGTGTAAATTTTAAATTCATTACAACAAAAGAGTAGAGATTGAATAAATTATAAACTTGACATAGGAAGTGTTGATCTGCCTAATGCCCAGTTGACATCTCTATTAGTTTACTGAGTATAGTTAAGGCAAATAGCACGTGTTTTATTCTAGGTGACAACCCAACAGCCTGAGTCACAAATGCATTCCTAGAAGGCTTCTGAATAATTTCTAAATGCTGAAACTCAAAATTTTCCAGAAAGTTCTCATCCTTTATTTTCATTCATTAAGAGACAGACTCAGTAATCTACTGAAATGTGTAGCTCCTTACTGGGAAGCATTTCATAACTTCCCTAACTTGACAGTCTTAATAAAAGGGAATAAAAGGGAGGGTCTAGCAAGGCCACGCATATTCTTTGTTACACTTTATATATAATAAAAGGAGTAATATAGGTCACAGTAGCAGCTGAAATACTCATGAGGAAAAAGATTTTGAAAGTAAAGAATGGGCTTTAACATCAATTAAAACATTACATTAGCAGACCACTAGGTGCTATGTCTATCTGGAGAGCCAGCAACGTATTTTACATCCTGGCACAACTTTGTTGCATATAGAAATATACTAATTATCCAGGAATAAATTGAAAAATAAAAAAATTAAAAATTGATGTGCATCATCAATAAGCATTTATTCCAGAAGAAATGTTAAACCCTATGTGTAGGACTTTCATTTGGCTGACTGCATGTGTATTACATGTATTTGAGATCAGTTCTCACAAATTTGTCTCACAATGGTTAGTTATTTTGTTATCTTGTTCTTAATTTCTTAGTCTTTTTTCAATAACAATGTAATAAAAATTTCACCTGTTCCGTGTTTACATTCCCATGGGAAAGCAAGTCATTGGGTTATGGCATATACCGTGAATAATCTGGATATAACATATTTTGATTTTCAGGGGTTCATGTATTCCAGAGGAAGAACACACTTTTCTCCAGCAATATATCTTTTTGTCACAGAAATAACAGATTGTAGCATATAGCTCTTTGCTTCTGAAGAAAAAATGCTAAGTTTAAATTGCATATGTTGACAAAGAGTAACAATACATTAGACACTAGACAAACTGTGGGCATCTGTGGGAAGGATGGTAATATAAGACAGATGCCCTTAATGCCCCGTATCTGGGAAGAGTTACAAGCTATCATTTAGAGAGTATGTGCATTGTATGCATTTAAAATAAAATATTGAAATACAGTTTTAATGATAGCAACCACAAAAACACTTAGCATGTTCACTCAAACACAAATATTTAATCCTCTGAATTCTTTAAATCTCTGGTCTCCTTTGGGACTGAAATAACTGCAGGGCTCAATTTGTACGGGTAGCTTAATGATTAAAGATGAAAAATTCTTTGCCTATGCATCTGATTTTTATATGCCTTGTTTTACTGCAAATCCTATTAAAATAAACTCTGTTTTTAGTTGCTGGGAGTAATTGGATCCAATACTTCACAACTGCAAAAAATGTTAGCTCCCATTTTGAAGGCTTGTTGCTGTAAGGGAATTGACAGTAGGGGGGAAAAAAAAAGAAAAAAAAAAGAAAAAAAATGGACTCCATTATGTGAAGGAGTAGAAACAAAAAGAAACTTGCCATCTGGGTGCAGCTTTCTATAATTTGAGAATATTCAATCTCTAAATGAACTTGATTATAATAAAAATAAAACTGTGACTTTGTCACTTCGTTTGGGCATTTCATTTAGAATTGCCCGCCTAGCATGAAATACAAGTCCTCTAAAACATTTAATACTGCACTGAGTGGACACATAGGAATTATGAAAATGGCTTGCAGACTGGAAATTCTCAGATATGGCCTATCTAGCCTGTAGTGAGAATAACAAGATTTTTACCACAGTCGTCTTCTGCAGTAAAACATTGATAAACATAGTTATTATGTACGGCTTTCTCTACAACAAATGCTATATTTTATTTATTCTATTAAAAAGTATAAAATAACTTTAAAATAAGAATACCAAAGTTCTGTGTGGAATATGAAACTGAAATATTGTAAGACCTACATGTTTCACTGACACAAAACAACCATATAAATCTTCCATACACAGCTGCAATTTAGTGAAATATGCAGTTTTCTGTTTTCCATTACTATATACAGTATAAATTCTTTCTGCTGGAAGACAGATTGTGACAAATTTGCAAACAGCATCTGTATTCATACTTTTGAAACACTAATTCATCTGGCAATAAAAACTTTGATTTCCCAAAAGGAGTGCCAGGCCTCAGAACTAATGCCTGTTTTTGAGACTTAACTGAGTTTTCAGCGTTAGTCATTTTCTTATGAGTTACAGTGCTCCTATGGAAAAATATACAACTTAACAGCAAGTACAGAGAGTTAAAAGGGTCACACAAAACATAAATCTGTGTGCTTAGTTTATGTGTATGTATAATTTATATAAACAGACAAAGTTCTGACTAGGTACATTTTCCATTGTGGTAAAAGCTTTTGTTAACAGCACTACCCAAAAGAATAACAAGGAATATCTGCAGAGTACTTCATATACAGTCATTATGTAACTGGAAAACTATTTTTACATAATGGTGAGAAAATTTAATCAGAAAGCATACTTATGCTATTCCTAAAATACAATTAAAGTCTACTTTTATTTGGTATCTGCATTTTCTCATATTATATGTCCTATAACACTATAAAAGCATGTTTCATTGTTACTAGCAGAGAAGTATTTTATGTACAGCCAGGCAAGGTACTTACCTCTATCTGTTGGAGGAGGCATGTGATATGCGAGAAGATTTTGTGCATTGCTATGTGTTAGAAGTAATTCTGTTAAAGCTAATATTTAAAGTGGAACAATTTCTCCAAGGCAATTATTATCAGGCTATCACTTGGAAACATCGTAATGGAAATTACTGTTAAATATTAACAAACAAACAAACAAATATTGGAGAAAAGTAACAATCTAAATTTTTTAATATAGATAGTTATAAATAAGCATATATATGGTTTATCAGTAACAAATTTATTTTTCTATTGTGACTACACCCTAATAAGGTGCTAACAACTTTTAACACCTCTGAAAACAAACACACCATATTCTGGGTGTAGGTGTTGAATTTACCTGCATTAGACAAATGGTTTTCCAAAATTAATGCCTTACATCTTTTCCCATTTTGGTTTTTTTAGTTAGGTGAGAAATATGCAAATAGTGCAAGTATAAACAAATCATTTATTTTGGTTTTAAACAAAAATATTTTATGAACAGGATATAAGACCCACAATATAATCATACAGAAAGGGTTGTGGTGAGCTTAGTAACTTACACTGGTTTTGAGGGTAAACATGCATATAGAAAGATCTTCATTTAGAACAATCATTGCAGAAGGCAGGGAACTATGTGTTGTTATCGAGAAGGTTCAAGCATAGGTGCTGAGCGCAGAATTTTAGAAGATCAAAAATGCAGGGAGAAAGATACAGGACAAAAACAGATTGGAAAACAGTCCAAGAAATTGGTGAGAGATGTGGAGGAATCATTTTCATCCTTTGAATGGCACCTAAAGGAAATTAAAGCTCTCATATCCAAATCTCTTGCATACAGGGATTGATATATCTGAAAGGCAATTAAGCAAGTACATGAGATCGTCTGCTGGACATTCAGTTTGTAAGATCAAATTTTGAGTTTTGTGCTTTCTTTCAAACTTGATTCCATAAAGTATAAGCACAAGGAAATACTACAGGGATCAGAATAACTATATGAGACCTGATATTGCCATAGGTACAGGTGGAACTTTCTTTTCTGTATCTTCCAGAAGTCCTCAAGTCTGCAATAGCAAGCTTATCACTAGTAGTAGCTGAAACAAATCCTATTGACAACAAATATATAACATGGTTGCACTATGATAATGGAATTATTACTATAATTCCATAATTAGTATCACTACATAGATGAAAGTTTTATAAACATATTGAGTCAAACTCTTTGGCTATATGTACACTTATATGAATATTGATGTTCACACATATATAAATGTATATACCTAAATATAGTATCTGCATGGCAGATCACAGAATCACAGAATCACAGAGTTGTAGGGGTTGGAAGGGACCTCAAGAGATCATCGGGTCCAACCCCCCTGCCAAAGCAGGCTCCCTAGCTCATGCTGCACAGATAGGCGTCCAGACGAGTCTTCAATATCTCCAGGGAAGGAGACTCCACCAACTCCCTGGGCAGCCTGTCCTAGGGCTCTGTCACGCTCACTGTGAAAAAGTTCCTCCGCATGTTGGTGTGGAACTTCCTGTGCGCCAATTTGCAGCCATTGCCCCTTGTCCTGTCTCCAGAGACCACAGAAAAGGGGCTGGCCAATTCCCCCTGCACCTCATACTTAAGATATTTATAAACATTGATCAGGTCCCCCTTAAGTCTTCTCTTCTCCAGGCTGAACAGCCCCAGCTCTCTCAGCCTTTCCTCATAGGATAGATGTTCCAGGTCCTTAATCATCTTCGTAGCCTTTCTCTGGACTCTGTCAAGGAGATCCCTGTCCTATTTATACCAGGGAGCCCAGAACTGGGAACCATACTCCAGGTGGGGCCTGACCAGGGCAGAGTAGAGGGGGAGGATCACATCCTTAGACCTTCTGGCCACACTCCTCCTGATGCACCCCAGGATCCCATTGGCTCTCTTGGCCACCAGGTCACACTGTTGACTCATAGTCAACCTATCGTCAACCAGGACCCCCAGGTCCTTCTCCACAGAGCTCTTCTCCAGCAGGTCAACCTCCAGCCTGTACTGATATATGCGGTTGTTCCTCCCCAGGTGCAAGACTTCACACTTGCTTTTGTTGAACTTCATTAGGTTTCTCCCTGCCCAGCTCTCCAGCCTGTCCAGGTCTCGCTGGATGGAAGCGCAGTGTTCCTGCGTGTCAGCCACCCCTCCCAGCTTTGTATTATCGGCGTACTTGCTGAGGGTGGATGCTATTCCCTCATCAAGGTCGTCAGTGAAGATACTGAACTAGACTGGACCCAACACCGGGCCCTGGGGAACACTGCTAGTCACAGGCCTCCATTCAGATTCTACTACACTGATCACGGCCCTCTGAGCTCAGTCCGACAGCCAGTTCTCAACCCACCTCACTGTCCACTCATCTATCCCATACTCTCTCAGCTACTATGATTTCTTCACACAGAAGCCTATGTTTGCACCATGCTTTTTTTGTGCATGACGTGATAAGCATGAAAGGGCAGTCAAGCATCTCAAGCCAGACTACTTCTCTGTCTGGGCCAGTTGATTTCTAGATCCCTAATTTTCTTTGATGATAATGGGAGTTCAGGTACTATTTTATGTTTCTAGATGTTTTGCAACAGCTGTATAACACTTTCAGATGTGATGGAAGACTTGTATCTTCCTCAAATAGCATGTATCAGCCAGGAAAGATACCTAGAAGATTTCAAAGGGTATTTGATGACTACACCTAGAACTCTTGAGTCTGCAATACTCAATACGGATTCACAGCTCATGAATGGTCTAGAGAACAAGTCTTATGAGGAGCAGCTAAGGGAACTGGGGTTGTTTATTCTGCAGGAGAGGAGGGTGAGAGGAACTAAAACATGTTCCCTGTAGTAGTTCAGTCACCATCCCTGGAGGTATTTAAAGACTTGTAGATGCAGTTCTTTGGGACACTGTTTAGCGGTGGACTTGGTACTACTAGGTTAGTGGCTGGACTTGATTTTCTTAAAGGTCTTTTCCAACCTAAAAGCTTCTATGACTTTACAATCTATGGGGAAAGAGATAGGTACTTCCAGGAGATTATCAACTCAGCTATACTTAGATCATATGGGTGATGTGCAGCTGATGTCAATAATGTGGGTGTGTGACTTGATATCTTGAGCCACTACATGTCCAGGTGAGGCCCTGGTCCCTTCCATAGCTTCCTTCCATTTCATCCATTTGATGCTTATTTCTATAAAAATATAGGCAAGTGAGGAAATTAAAGAGTGTATGATCAGACTTAATTCTAACATGGAGTCAAGACATCAGTCTCAAAGATGTTTCCATGCCACACCCCTCGCAGACACTCCCCCCTTATTCTTTCCCAGGGCCCTTACAAGCAGAATATGATGTCACAAAGCATGGAATATCTCTTTGGTCATTTGGGGTCATCTCTCTTGTCTGTGTCCCCTCCCAGCTTCTTGTTCACTACTAGTCTACTCACTGTAGGGGTGGTATGAGAAGCAGGAAAGGCCTTGACTCTGTGTAAGTAGTGCTGAACAACAACAAAAATATCTCTATATTATCAACACTGATTCCAGTACAAATGCAAAACATAGCCTCATACTTGCTGCTCTAAAGAAAATGATACCTACTCACATGTTTGTACCTCTGACAGCTATAAATGTAGCATATGTAGTATACATGACTGGTTCAGAATTAGAAGTCTAACTTTTAGAAGTTAGAAACAGGGTTAATGAATCCATTTTAGGAGTGCAATTCATTTAAAGAAAATAGATAGGAAATACAATGAGTTGTAATTTTTTTCAAGTTACATTCTTCTATATAGATATCTTGTGAATATTTCTAGGTTTGTTTTTATCATCTCCTAGAAGTAGGAAGGTATGTTTTTCCTTTTTCCTTGAATTAACTCTTTGTATATTGACTTTTTAAAATGTTTGACTTTTGCCACTGAAACTCTTCCAGTTTTGCATTTACATTTCTATTATTTTTAAGCAGGTCTCACATCTTCATATATCCAAAGGTAATCACAAACTGATGTTTTGTTTGAGAAGAAAGGAAAAGAAGGAAAAAACAAAAAAAACACCCTTTTAACTTCTATAACTCTAGGCTCAAGAAATCAGAGTTAACGAAGCTTTTACCCATTGCTCAAATGCATAGTGCCTCACAAAAGATGTCAATTAAGTGCTCATATGCCTCTAGTAACCATTTTAAACTGAGAAAGAAAAAAATACTCTTTACGGAAAGTGTGTACTTTTTAAAAAAACTTTTACCCTTGTCTATGGCATATCTTGATGGAATTCTATTTACACAAACCTAGTATGTGAATGCAAAGATGATCATCCCTTAACACAGAGCAGAAGTGTGGTAAAAGGCCATGCGGAACTGCTTACATACAAATACAGTTTAAGGGTCGGACATATGGACCCCCTGTGACCTTTCCTCTCTGTTCCTATCATACGATAGAGCTGTATGAATATATCAGTTTCCAACTCCATGTCTTCTCGGTAGGTTAGAAATATGTCTGACCACACTCAGGTGAGTGGAAGAAAAATGGCAGGGTTCTAGACACCCTTGGTCACTATGAATTTCAGCAGATGTTTGTAACAGGAGCTACCTTTCCTCATTCCTCAGATATGAAAACAGGTGTTTGTTTTTCAGGTTTGTTCCAGGAGGAGTAATTGCATCTTTTCAATATCCCTTCTTAAGTTTTGTTATGATGTACTTCAGGTTTCACTTGACTCATAAATTCTGGTCAATCATATTATAAACACTTTAAGGCTGAGATAACAGAAGTCTTTTTTAATGAAACACTTTATAAGATTTTAAAATTCAAACAGCTATCTCAGCTATTTGAATAGTGAAGATCTAAAACCTGTATCCATGCTGCTTTTTTAATTAAAATTTTACCCAAAGGAAAACTGTATTCAGCAATATGCCAGTTTCCTCTCTCCAGAAATTGTATAGTGAATTGTTTGCACATACCATAAGGTGCCCCAGCGTCTTGGGTTTTCATATGGTAACTGACTGATCTCTTTTTCCTGCTGTTATGCTTTTGACCTGATTTAATTGATATTAGCAATAGCATTCAGACTGTACTGGTTACCTAAACAGGTAGTAAAAACAAAAATGCAAAGGACAAAGCTATTATGTTCATTCACTTTCAGACAGTGTGTCATCAGCATATCACTCAGGGAGAAAACTTGGTGGGTTCTAAAATGAAATAAAATAAAAGTAATTTACAGGAACTGTAAAACTTATTTATGTGGGGTGTGTGCCGTGCTAAACCAAAGTTAGTTCAAGATTGGCAATTGCTGTCCAGAAATAAAGGACAAAATGTAGGTTTATGTTTGAGAAGACTGAATGACTCTTTCTTTATGCCTCTTTAAGACATAAAACTTATGTCTTACAATGTCTAAAGAACCTTCATTTTAAATGCATAAAGGTTAAAGAAGTTGAACAACCAGGAACTGAGAGAGATTTTGTTTTAAAATTGTCTTGATGCACCTGTTTTGAGTTTGAATGGCAAGGTTTTGGTAGTGGGGAGGGGGGGAGGGAGGCTTCAGGGTGGTTTCTATGAGAAGCTTATAGAAGCTTCCCTCAGGTCCAACAGAGCCAATACCAGCTGCTGATCAAGGCCAAGCAAAAGTTTTATCACCTCTGTGATAGCATATTTAAGAAGGAAAAAAAAAGTACAAAACAACAGCAGCTTTTTTTCCACCAGAGAAAGGAGTGTGAAGATGCAAGATACTTTACAGACACCCAGGTCACTGAAGAAGGAGGGGCAGGAGGTGGTCCAGTCACTGGAGCACACATTCCTCTGCAGCGTGTATAGAAGACCACATTGAAGCAGATTGTCTCCACACAGCCCATGGATGATGATGGGGAGTAGAGAGGAGGATAGTTCATAAGAGAGACGATCCCACAGTGGAGCAGGTGAAGACACTTGAAGAATGCAGTATCTCACCACAGCATCCAGGCTCATTAAAACAAGTCTATCTATGGTAAATGCATCAGTATTTGAAGCTGTCCTTATAGACATTACAAATAGCATCATCTTGGCCATCACTTTCTTCACATAACTTTAAATACTCTTGATCTGTTTATCTCTGTATTTTGTTTCTCCTGCATAAATGACAGAAAATTTCTAGTGCAGACACTTCTAGAATGATCATTGCATTGGAAGGAAGATGAATATGGGACTGAAATAAAAGAGAATGCAAAGTGAGAAAAAAGTGCAAGGTAGAAATGAATAGTTAGGGCAAGAAGAAAGCCAGCGAGTGTGAAAAATAAAAGGTAAAAGGATCAGAAAAAAGAGTGGTGGCCATATGAGTTAATAAAATAAAGAATATTTTCTAAAGTAGAAAAAAGATGACATAGCTGTTAAAATGCCCACATACTTCTCATGCCTTTCTTTTGTTTAAATTTTATCATAGATTTTGGCAATTTTTTTCCATTAGATTTCCACTAGAAGTTCCACACTTATTCATTCTTAAAATAACTTTTTACATCTGTAGTGCTTCCCTCTTCATTCTTTCTCTGTATTTATCTCATTTTCTACTCTCTTTCCTTATGTAACGTGCAATACAGGGATTTTATTGGTAATGTAAATCAAACTTTCATTTCTATTCAACTTCCATTTCAATAAGGAACTACTATATTCATTAAAAGAGCAAATTTAAATCTTAAAACACTGTTTTCTTGTATTTTTTGTCTTTTTATGTAATTTTACATCGATGCACTTGACATTTTTCGGTTCAAATTACAAGGAAATATAGACATTACTATAAAAATCTTAAAAAAACCCAAACCATAATAACATTATGTGGTTTTTCCTCCAGACGTCTCATTTCTTAATCTGCCTCAAAATGTTACTTGTTCTCTAAATCCTGTCTTCCTTACACCATAATGAATTATTTCTATAATCAGTATCTTTAAACATTTATAGTACAAACTATAGACTTCTGGAAAAAATGGACTTTGAGAATCATAGAAAGTCTTGGCTGCTTATCAAAAAGCTGAAACAGGAGTTACCAGACTTTTATTACAAATGGATTTATAGACCTAGAAAAATCACAAGTTAAAAAAAAACAAAAACCAAACAATCCAAAAAACCCAAACCATTACTAGTACAGTTTACTATAATTAAACTTTTAGAAAAAATAAAATACCAAAATTATTACATTTTCTAAGTCTAGTAAATAAGGATTCACCCTCAATAACTTCAGCAATGATTCACCACCTAGAGTTTTATTTGATTTCTCATATAAAGGTACCTGGTGCAATTTAAGATAATTCAGGGTATGGAAGTCATGGGATGGGGAGGTGTGACATTCTGGCGATAAAGGAGGCTTCTACTATTCTGGATTAAGAGATAGTAGTCTGACTGGGTGCCCTTGATCAGTGTAAATGGAGGGAAATGATTGAAAAGTTGAACTGAGCTCCAAGACAGTTAGATTTAGAGAAAAGAGGACCATTTTTCTTGTTTTCTCTTCCTTTCATTTGCAGTTTAAGGGGAGACAATTGATGGTGGCCAAAAACATGTGGAAGATAAACCAGGGCCAAATTTCAGAAAGAGCGAATGTGTTGCACAGTGCTAAAAGTCTGTAACACTGTATTGCTGGTTATGGGGAAGAGAAAACTCCACTTAACCTCAAATAGTAATTCTAATTACTGTTCAGGTAGATTGTATCTGCTCTATTATTGCACACAGGATCTTTCACCCGTAGAACTAATAAATAAATAGACATGTCCAGGGCATATCAAAGAAAATCCTGTTGTAAGAAGAGTACACAGTGAAGAATGGCACGCATGACATTAAAAATGCCTTGAAAGAATATAAGGTTAGTCTGGTTTGGGGAAATGCAAGGAAGAAACATATAGAAGTAACATTTTCACAGAATCATAGAATCACTAGGTTGGAAAAGACATTTGAGATCATCTAGTCCAACTGTACCTGTCCTCTACTAAACCATATCCCTAAGCACCTACTAGATCATTAAAGAAGTATCAAATTCCAGGTGGAGGTAGTTCCTGCTCATTTTGATAGTTCGTAAACAAGACCAAATGCACATAGATGTATCATCATGAAAGAACATGTTCAACAAAAAGGCTAGCCAGAACTTTGTGATATATGTATGTCTAAATAAAACCCCCTGAAATTACACTTATATGTGTGTGGATATTGTGGCTCACACAGCGAATTAATAGATGAGTCAATCCCTCTGATTCATTGCATTCACTGATTCAATGCATATTATTAATGGCCAGGCCCTGTTTAGCAAATTTATGCTGGAAAAGACCAGTACAAGAGAGAGACAATGAGCTCCAAACTGACCAGAGAGAAGATTAGAGGTCATATGTTAAAGCTTATTTTGTGCACCTCTTTACTAAAGCAGAAAAAATATGCTTTCCATTTCCAGAACTTTTTTTTTCCAACTTTAAACCATTTTAGCCTTAAATGGCCCATCTGACCTATCTAGTTTGAAATACATGGCTTTTATGTGGGTTTTTATTTGTGCTTTCCGGTGTGGTTTTGGTTGGAGGTTTTTTTGGTTGTTTTTTAAATTTTTTTTGGAGGGGGGGAGGGGGAAAGTGGGGGCGGGAGGGGTTGCATGCAAGGATTTTCTTGGGGTAGGTGTTTTTCAATATAAAATAATTTAACCAGAGAAAAGTGATAGCTGCATTCTTATGTTACTAGAGTAAGAGTACCAAAGGAAGTTACTCAATGCTACCAGTAGATCTGAAATAATAATAATACAGATTCTGTGTTGGAAAAAAAATGTGTTTATGTATACTGTAAACCTTAAAGTAACCCTGTCTGCTCCCCTGAACTGTCTTTTAAAGTTATGTTCTGCTATTAATTTTCCTTGAAAATAGGCACATAATTAAAAATAGGCACACAATGATAAAATGTATGCAGAATTTATTTTATTCTGAGTGCACACTTCCAAAATATACATAGAAAAGAATTTTTTTTAATTATATTTGTTTAAAATACTGTGCTTTTTCCAGATAGAATTACTAGATTGATTAATTTGTAGTTTTAAGGACAAGGAGTTTCTCTGAGATTACTAGAACTGTCAAGGGTAAAACTTGTAGGACAGAAAGTATGCTACATGCAGTATGGTGACTATAGAAACAGACGTTTTTACTCCAGGACATTTTAAGATGTAGGTAGTATTTCTGGAGTCTAGTTTCTTAATTAATAGGGTGAATTTTGAACATACTATATATGACTTTGGTCAGGCAACTCTTGTCAACATCAATAAGCGTAAAGCATCTTTTTACTGCTTTGAAATTTTACCTTTAACTAATATCAAAAGAACTTTATTCCCCAGTGATCAGATACTGCATAGTGTGTATAAGATCAGATTAATTGAAATACTCTTTCTTAATCAAAGTTTTAATCATTATTGCTTGCACTAGAAAAATTAGAAGTATTTGCTTAGAAACAACTTTGAGCCATTAGGTACCTTTCCATATATCTTGCTTTCCTTTTCAAGGATAAGGAACATAATAACCACTGCATAATGTTTTACTAAGTATTTTCTGGAAAAGCAGGAGCTATAAGAGAGAAGACTGTTGGACAATACAGAGTGGAGGTATATGTGAAAATGTTTACAAGTATAGTATACCTGAAAAACTTATAGAGCTAAATTAAATCTAGATATTAGAATATCTTCTAAGAAGTTATACAACTGTTTTACAGTCAATTATTTTTAATAATTAGTTATCACAACCTTTCATCAGTGGGTGCTTATCTTCATATACCGTTGATAAATTCTTTATGGAGGGAATTCTGAACATCCATTCTGAAAATGCAGCTCTTTAAGTCATTTTTTTGGGGAAAATTGATTCAGTCACTCAAAATTGCCAATTACATATGATATCTGCTAATGACCAGTCAATTTTGGTTTAATGGTTGAGACCTAAGGAAAATATTCCTTATGTGCATACGGTAAAATATTCTTCTACTGATATTTCACTAACCAAGTTTAAACATGGATAAAAGCAATCATTGCAAGGTATTTATTATATTGTGATATTTCTTTGCATTTCTGAAAATTATGTGTTCTATGGTGGAGTTATAAATTTCTTCAGGCAAGCCTGTAAAAATTTAAGTACATTTTCTTTGAGAAAATAATCAGGACAAGGAAGTTCTACTGCTTTGAAGAAACTTGGAAAAAAAATTTTCCCATTGGATTACAATAGAATGTGAGTCTCAGATGCCTGCTGTTTAACAGCAGGCATGATTCATAGCTAATCACTGGTGACAAGAGGCAACCTGCTGCAATCACATATAAGCATTTCTCCAAATTTACTTGAACATAATTAGATTCTTTCCTTTGACTTTTGACAGGCTTTGAATCAAGATCATATAGATAAAATGATATAATAATAGAGGAATTGAATTTATTTATTTTTTAAAATATTTTATCTTGTGCAGATCGCCCATACAAATGGTATGCAGTTTTAGAAACTTAATACTTGAGTGAAAAAGCTTGGCAAAAAACCCCCATGGCAAAACCCAAAAACAAGGTAAAGCAAAACACAAACAGCTATTAAGTCTCTCAAAAACTTTATAAGCGTCAAAATTTACTTACCTTACCTGGAATGCACTCAAGCAGAAGCAGTTCTGTTTTCCTGATACTGATGGTATTAAAGGAGTTAAAACTTCATAGAGATGAACTGTTTATGACAAAACAGACAAAGCATTAAGCATAAACATGATCTCACTTCCTTACAGGAGCATGTATAATCTTCTCTTTTCATGGATTTGGATTTCAATGACACTTTGAATATACCTAATTTTTCTCTTTTTTTAAAAAATTATTTTAATTATATGAAGGATATCTCTCATCTACTCATATTTAATTCCTTTTGGTTTTATATCAACCCCCATACTTGCCCTACTTCTCAACATAATTTACCCGACTTTTAAAGTAATGAAACTGAGAAAAATCGCTTAAATACAATATCTGTATATTTGAGACAGCACTTTGCTTTAGTCTTACAGCTTTACTTGGGGTTTGGTTGGGTTTCTTTTCCATTTAACATTATTAATACTTTTAATGATAGAGTTTGATGGTTGCATAGTAGTATCATACATCTATCCTTTCCACACACACACTCACAGACAAGCAAATATATACTTTTGCATACTATACTTCATATATACAATAATGTACGTCATATACTTTGCCTATTTTCCATATATTTACTTGTATCAGCTGTGTTTGAGATTTTGGCAGTCATGGGCTGCAGGGATCTCTGTGAAGAGAGGCTGGGTCTGCCCCGAGACAGACATAGCCAGTTCCAGCTGGCTCCAACCCACACACCGCAGGGCACAGCTGAGCCCCTGGCTGAGATAGGGGGGTAAAAGCAGGTTAAGACAGGGCAAAAGACCATATGGCAGAGAGGAATGAGGGGGGAAAAAAGAGTGAGAAATGAGAAAATTAATTTAATTTATTGCCAAGTAATTATTTTTTTGTGTGAGAAACAAAGACAAAACTAAAAACATTTACATGAGCAAAAGATAATTTGGGAGATGTCAGACAATAAATAATTTGAAATACATCCTTTCAAGGAAAATTATTCCAAAAGCCTATACACTTAGAACAAGGAAAGAACAATTGGGGAAAAATTATGCCATGATCTCTTCTGTATCATGTTCCTCTTCATCAGAGAGGGAGAAAAGTTGTTTGGCTTGATGTCTACCTTAGTTTGAAAAATTAAGTTTAGAATCAACATGCTTTTTCATGCACTAATGTGAAGTAAAATAATCTCTGTCAGTGATAGATGCCTTTCATCTTCATATTTTCACTTTTGGAAATTTTCTGTTTAAAAAATATTCTAAACTTGCTCTTTCTTCCTCCATATAATTTTAGTAGCATTTCAAAGTAGCTTGACCATAAAGACAAGTAAGTTTCTTGCATTGGTGTTATGGTTCAAAACAAACAAAAGGAATATTGTAAGATATAAAAAAAATAAAAAGATTAAAAATCTAGTCATTCAGGTGATGATATATTTTCCTCATCATCCATACAGTTAAATATGCTTTAAAAACTATCCAAATACCTAAAAATGAAGTCCGTTAATTTGGTCTATGTGTAGATAAATATTATAGAGCAAGGGGTTCTAATCATTCTGGTAACACCAGATAAATAGGTGTTTATTAATCAGAATAACTAAAAGAATTAATATTTTCTCTTTCCATTCAGGAATAGCCCATTTAATCTGACATACTGAAAACAATTTGTTAGCTTCTCCTGTCTTTCATACAAATATTTTACTGGGGGACAGGGGTAAGAAGGTTTTTTTTGTTTGTCTATTTCCAGAGAGAACAACATGCTTACCACAAATAGTGGCCTTGCTACCAGTTACATCATTTAACAGTGCATAGGTTTACCCTGCTTCCAAGCAATTGCAAATTTGCATGTTCCTGCCATGTTCCTTTTGCCAGAAGACTAAGCTTTGAACTAAGCAACATCATCCTGTAACACTGACCACACTGTGCATAAACAAATACTCAATTTGAATTAGAGAAGGGAAAAAAAAAAAAAGATAAGGTGTTTTGAAACAACAGATAATCAATGAAGGAGTCTCCAATTCTCTCTGGGTTGTAAAACATTGGATTATATTATCAGCCTCACTTAACTATTTATTCTTCCCCAGAGTATCTAACCTCCTAATTTAGAAGTCCTGGCAAAGTTGAAGTTACCAAAATAACCCATAATATTCAATTTACTTGCTTTAAGGTTGTTCCAAGAGGCATAAATGCAAAAGAAAAGAAACCACATATATATGTTTAAATCTGCATTTTTGGGAGCATTTTTGTGGGTTTTTTGGGTTGGTTGTTTTGGGTTTTTTTCCTCTGAAAACGATGACATTATTGATCTGCATAGAAAGTCTCTTCAGTCTGGTATCTATACATAATGGACATGGGCAATGGATATGGGAACTACTTGAGTTGTGGCAGGATTTAAAGGGACTAGGCAGACTGTGAGTAATACAGGCCTATAAAAAAGTATCTGCTATGAAGATGTACTTTTTCAAAGACATGGATTCATGATACCAATGCAAGTATGAACATAGACATCATATGCTCCTCTAGTCAGTTGGAGAATGTCAACATTAAAACACTAAGCATCCTTAAAATGCCCATTTTCTCAACCTATGACAGAAGAGCCCTTGACATGTTTCAGTTCCTGATTCAATGTTAAATGTTTAGAGTTATGTACAGTTTAGCATAATAGCATCAACAAAATTCAGGAAACTATGGTTGAACAAAACAATAAAAAATTTTTATTTGTAGAACATCACTTGGAAAGAGACCTTGAGTGGAACAGAAGGAGTAACATAAGAATATAAGAAAAATTAATCTTTAATATAAATGCTATTTTATTGTGAAGAAATTGGAAGGTTAGATGAGAATTGGAAGGTTAGGTAAGCAGAAGGTTGAGCTTTACAATACAAGAGATTTAGATTAAGCAGTTAAAGGTAAGAGATTAGAATCCAACAGTAAAAAAAGTCCAGAATCTCTACAAAATCTGATGAACCACAGCCTTCCCTCACACTAAGCCAGGTCGTCCGAACTGACACTTGAGAGGTATAGTCTGAGTATGTCTCACTTCAGACATTTGATAAATTTTAAGCTCATGTTTCTTGTGGTGGAAGACAAAAAAACAGTGCAGTGGTAACTGGCATCATCCTGGCATCATCCTGGCCTATAAGAACATAAAGGTTTAATGCGAGCCTTGGGTGACAGTTGATTCTGTTGTTTCTCCAGTAACAGTCTTTCGAAGAATCACTGAATCATAGAACCATAGAAAGTTTTGGGTTGGAAGGGACTTCAAAGATAATCTAGTTTCAACCCACCTTCAAGGTCAGGGACACCCTTCACTAGACCAGGTTGCCCAAAGCCCCATCCAACCATGGCCTTGAACACTACCAGGGAAGGGGTGTCCAGAATTTCTCTGCGCAACCTGTTGTAGTGCCTCACCATCTTCACAGGGAATAATTTCTTTCTTTTACCTTATCTAAATCTACTCTCCATCATTGTAAGACCACTATCCCTTGTCCTATGATTACATGTCCCTGTAAAGAGTCCCTCTCCAGCTTTCCTGTAGGCCTTCATTTGGTCCTACAAGACAGCAGTAAGATCTCCCAGGAGCCTTCTCTTCTCCAGGCTGAACAAAAAACCCAAACTAAAAAAAAATAAAAAAATCCCTTCTAAACAAGTCCAAATTTCTTCTGAATCACAAAAAATTATGAGATTATTTTTGTGCATCAGTATACTAGATAATGTTGAGTTTACAATAGCTAGATTTAGGTAAGTTATTTACTGACAATGAGTTCTTGTGGTTTGCTTTATGAAATATTTTCTTTATATTTGTGTCTTCAGTATCTTTCCTTTCATGAAATAAAAGGACTCACCTCAATCTGTGTATCTCTTATCTAGATGTCTATACCTAAGTTATATAATTAAAGTTTCCTTTGTAATGAATGGAGAGAAATACTTTTTTAAGATGTGAGTCAGTTATACATTGCTTTGATGTCTACATAACAGATATCTATATTTTGCTAAATAAATTTAATTTATCTTGCAGATGGCTAGATAAGAAATATGAAGTTATAATGACCATGATCAAAAAACATTCATCAGAAAGTATAGCTAAAACTTTTATCAAAACACGTAGGATGATTATTCAAAAATGTAACAAATGGAAAACAAATGCAGACAACATGGGTTTGGGTAGATTTAAGATGTCTTATATTTTACTACTTTCATTTGTATCCATGTCAAACCTTGCTACAGATAAAATGTGCAGGAATTCTATTAAGTGCCGATATCTTATAGATAATAATTCTGTATTGGTCAGTATTTTGCTTGGCATCTGGTTTCTGTAGTTTTTTTAATGAAAAAAAAGGGGGAAGGGGAAGGGGAAGGGGAAGGGGAAGGGGAAGGGGAAGGGGAAGGGGAAGGGGAAGGGGAAGGGGAAGGGGAAGGGGAAGGGGAAGGGGAAGGGGAAGGGGAAGGGGAAGGGGAAGGGGAAGGGGAAGGGGAAGGGGAAGGGGGAGAGGGAGGGGAGGGAAGGCGAGGGGAGGGACGGGGAGGGATGGGGAGGGAAGGGAAGGGAAGGGAAGGGAAGGGAAGGGAAGGGAAGGGAAGGGAAGGGAAGGGAAGGGAAGGGAAGGGAAGGGAAGGGAAGGGAAGGGAAGGGAAGGGAAGGGAAGGGAAGGGAAGGGAAGGGAAGGGAAGGGAAGGGAAGGGAAGGGAAAAAGAAAAAAAAA
The DNA here is from genome assembly GCA_022605575.1 of Laterallus jamaicensis coturniculus. Lineage (NCBI taxonomy): Eukaryota > Metazoa > Chordata > Aves > Gruiformes > Rallidae > Laterallus > Laterallus jamaicensis. Next base: position 17,051,284 of record JAKCOX010000019.1, read on the forward strand.
TTAGAGAAAGTTTTATTTTTAATATATGTCAGTTTGTGTTGTGGATTTTGTCAATGTACTGAACAGTCAAGTAGAAAATTTGGAGCCAGACAGTAGCAGCTATCGGGATTCCCTTTAAGTCTGGCATTTAAACAGACCTGCAGGAGGATTCTTCTCCTGTAAGTTAAATTCCCAAAAATTTTATAAAATGTAGCAGTCTCTTAAAAATGATGGAAGCAGTAGAGAGGAAAATGAAAAAACTGATACCTGATACACAGATGGCCATTTCTCTTTATGTTTTTCCTCCAATTTTATCCTCGGTTACATCTGAGTGAGACCCTAAGGTTAACCATAAGTTATAGCCCCAGTTGTAGTCTTTGGAGAGGTGACACAGGTAGTCAGCAAAGTAACTGCTGATGATCAGGAGAACCAGCCAGTCATCCTTACTTCCATCTCCCATATTTCTTTGAAACAAAACACAGATTCATCGTCTACTTGCCCTGTTTCCTTTCACAGGACAGAGTTGTCTTTGTGGGCATACTAACCACAAAAGAGGGCTTCTTTTATGTCCATGGAAGGAATAGTAGCCTATCATGTAACCCATTTCACAGAATCACAGAATTGTAAGGGTTGGAAGGGACCTCAGGAGATCATCAGGTCCAACCCCCCTGCCAAAGCAGCTCCCTAGCTCATATTGCACAGATAGCCATTCAGATGGGTCTTGAATATCTCCAGAGAAGGAGACTCCACCACCTCCCTGGGCAGCCTATTCCAGTGCTCTGTCACCCTCAATGTGCAAAAGTCTTTCGCATGTTGTTGCGGAACTTCCTATACTCTAACTTGTAGCCATTGCCCCTTGTCCTGTCTCCACTGACCACTGAAAAGTGGCTGGCTAATTCCTCCTCATCCCATACCTAAGATATTAATAAACATTAATAAGGTGCCTCCTTATTCTTCTTTTCTCTAGGCTGAAGAGTCCCAGCTCACTCAGCCTTTCCTCATAGGGGAGATGCTCCAGGCCCTTAATCATCTTTGTAGCTCTTCTCTGGACTCTCTCCAGGAGATCCCTGTCCTCTTTATACCAGGGAGCCCAGAACTGGACACAATACTCCAGGTGGAGCCTGACCAGGATAGAGGGGGAGGATGACTTCCTTTGACCTGCTGGCCACACTCCTCTTGATGCACCCCAGGATCCCATTGGCTTTCTTAGCCACCAGGGCACACTGCTGGCTCATGGCCATCCTGTCATCTACTAGGACCCCCAGGTCCTTCTCCACAGAGCTCCTCTCCAACAGGTGATCCTCCAGCCTGTACTGATTCAAGCAGTTATTTATTCTCAGGTGCAAGATTCTACACTTGCTTTTATTAAAACTCATTAGGTTTCTCCCTGCCCAGCTCTCCACCCTGTCCAGGTCTCGCTGATGGCAGTGCAGCATTCCTGTGTGTCAGCCACTACTCCCAGCTTTTTATCATCGGCATACTTGCTGAGGGTGGATGCTATTCCCTCATCAAGGTCGTCGAAGAAGATATTAAACAGGACTGGACCCAACACCGCCCCCTGGGGAACACCACTAGTGTTTATATAGGATATATATGTTAAATACATCAAGAGTAGTCAGTCCCCCCAAAGCAGTCTCTATATATCAAATAATTTCCCTTGCATCTTTGAGAACTGTGATATTTTTCATAATTATTTGATAAATGCTGGACTCTGTTTATCTCTGTAGTTATAGGGCTATTGTTCTTTTTCAGTCCAATTATCTTCAGCCTAGATCTTATTGTTTAAAGAAACAACATGTTAAAATAACAAAAACTATTCAAAAAGTTGAAGAAATATGGAGGATTTTTTGGCGGTATTTTTAATGTGGACTTTGAAAAGGGAACACCTAAGTGACTTACAGGAAGGCATAATTATAGTTTGGGGTTTTTTTGCTAAAGTGTAAAAAATGCTTTTTCATAGGTTCAAAGTTCTAAACTAACTTCGTCCAAACAGTAAATATTTTTTCTTCCCCAAGCCAAAACACATACCTATAACAGCTGGACCTGTATTTTAACCACTGTTGCAAACATAAATCGGATTTATATAAATAAAACTATGCTTCGTGTTAGGAAATATAATGGAAAATGTATTTTATAAGAGAGTAGCATTATACACGTACTCATGCATAGAATGGGACAGGGATTTGTTTTCTGAAAAAAACCCAAACCGTCCTGGTTTAGTTCATGGGAGGTACTACTAGACAAATTTGATGTTGTAATATTATAACAGTTTAACAGGTGACACAGAAGTGTTGCTTAAGGCTTCTGTTACAGATTAACATCTTAAAAAAAAAAGAAGCACCAAACTCCAGACATTTAGCGCACTGATGGCTGTACCTGGCCATCATCATAATGTGTTCTTGTCATGTCAGTTCTCTTCCATAGATCTGTGAAATACAAATTGGTTTCATTTAGAAATTTATCCAGACTTACATTTTTACAGACATTATAATCACATCTCATTAATCAGGACTTTTTCTTTGCATATTTTTTTCCCTCACAATGACTCTTATTGATATGTTCTCAGATTTAGGACAACCAGAATTGGACCACAGCAAGACAAGGGGATAAATCAATGTTGTTCTATACAAATCATCTTTTGATGTGTTTTGTGTGCAGGTGTAGGAGTGTGCTCATCATCACACTTGGCATTGGAAAATTGTTCAAACAACAATCTGTATTTTTTTCTACCTGGTCCTTCAGGGACAACTTACTCTTACTAGGATCATTTAGGCTGCTTGAGCATCTTCCCTGCAGTAGGCAGCATAAATATATTATGCTAGGAAACTATATGTGCCCATGATCAGTCTCTGGCACACAGACCAGAAAAAATCCAAACTACTGAACTATTTTCTCAACCAGTGCAGACTATTCATATGCAAATTGCCTCCCTGGCCATAGAAACTCCCAGGTAACATCTGGGAATTGTGTAAAAGGTTGCTAAACATCCTGGAACAAAAACTGGGCTTCTAACCATTCTAACAGTTTAACAAGGGAAGGCAACAACAGTTTGGTGCTGATGCTCAGGAACAGTGTAATTTGTTAGTATATGTGCAGTTCCATTGTCTCCTGCTCCTTCTTGTGGTATATAACAATTTGTTTTCTGAACAATGAAATATGTTATCTTAAAACAAATCACAGAGCCCAGCATGAACATAGCCAAGTAAAATGTAGTGTTTTCACATAGATAAGAGGTCAGGGTAGACTTAGTGATCCCTTTTGGCATTAACCACTATGAAATAGGTACTTCAAGAATTAATCATCACACTTTACTGCTTTCTGTCACAGATTCAAAGAACACGGAGAAATACATTAAAATGCCGTGTCTCAGTTTACCCTTTCCTAAGACAATACTTCCTGACCTCACAAAAGCACTGTGATGTTCATGCCCTGGCTTTTCAGAATTGCAGGAACAAGAGCTTCAAATTAATGGCATAGCTGGTCATTTGAATGCAAATTTACCACAGCTGCAAACTCAAAACCTGTCCACAACATTGCTTATCTCCTGTATTGAAACGAATTTGACATGACTGGTCTTTATATGTGATGATGCATACTCCCATTTTGGAATTTTAAAATGATGAGAAAAAAAATAAATCAGAGATAAACATCCAGGACAAAGCTCATAGTTTTTCTATGGGTCAGTGCTACATATCAAATCGATGAAATGTTTGCTGGAAACCCATAGTAATAGCAAAATCAATTCACCAATCACTTCAGCAATGTTTTCATTCCAAAGCTATGCAGCCAAGTGATTAGGTACATACTAGTTATTTTATGCCTATCATTTCAAGGAGTCAATGAGTGATTTCTCTTCATAATTTGAGAATACAGAAATAAAACCCTAGCCCAAGTCACTCATCTCTGGCACAAATTATGACTTGACTGAAAAATCCAGAGAGAGCAGCTTAACCAGGTAGATAGGGGCCATAATGAAATATATGATATAGCTTCTCGTACAATATTGTGACTAATATTCAGATAACAGTTACTTTAATTCCTTCACAGTATGCTCTGGGATAAAAATAATTTGAGAACTTCTTAAAATTCTCAATCTTACCTAGGCACACAAAATGCTTTTAAAACTTACATGAAAAACAGGCTAAGTTAAGCTATGAACTGTGTGAATAGGTGAACTGTCATTGCACTGCATTTTAATAATACTTAGTAACAATTGCTTGGAAATTAGTTCTGCCTAAAATAGATACCTAGGACTGCAAAGGACCTCCTGGGTAATGCAGTTTATTATCACATGGCAATCCATCCTTGCCTCTTAAAAGATACTTTTGCTAAACATGTCAAATTCTATCTTAGAACTGTCTAGCTTCTCTTTTACCCACTGTTTTTCATTAGAAAGTAGTTCTAAAATCTTCTTTTATCTAAAATCGTGAGAAATAAATCTTTTTTTCCCTTTATTTTCCTTTTAAAAGTATTCTTAAATAACTTAGATGCATATGTTGCAATAGAATTTTTCATTGTCTAGTATTTTCCAGAGAAAACTGACATATACTGTTCAGAGTGGGTTTTTCTGTTAATCTGTACTCTATGTTTTACATCACAGACACTGCAAAACTACACAATGCAAGAGATGTGGTTGTTAAGGTATTCCTCCAGCTCTCTGGAAAATGCATCTTAAGATCTCTGCTGTAATGTCTGCATCACTTGGCAATCTAAACCTAGGTGAAATATGCTTAAAATATTAATGTAATTTTTGTATGCTATCAGTATAAGAATGGCTGTAAGGTCAAGAGTCTTTTCAGCCAAACCAGTGTATTGTCTCTAACACGGTTCCTTAACAGATGCTGATAAAGCCAGTCTTCACTCTGCTGGTCTTCCCTCTCTGAAGCTACTCTAGTCTGGCTCCCTCTTTCCCTGGGATGGAAACTCTGTGGAGTTCTCAAGAAGAAGTTTCACCATTTCTTGTTCAATACCAATAACACCTCACATAATTCCAGCATATTCTTTGGTTGAAAAGATAGGCCAATATATTTTGTAGCTAACTCAATGGTCTGGTGTGAAAAGGACGATGTTGGCATTGGAAAGGCTTAATTCATGGTGCCCACATCTGCCAAGAAGGATATAACAGGCTCCCACAGGCTCCCAGAGCTCATCTCATGCTGGGGGTACTAAAAGAATCAATAAGTAAATAAAGTAACAGCTGATCGAAAGATAGGTCACTATATATGTAGGAACACAATATAAAAATAATAATAAAAAAAAATAATTCCACATTAACTAAGGAAACAGTCCAACAGTATTCAAGTGTAACATTATCCTCAGGGCAAAAAGTTCACACCTGCATTTTTCTAGGACAGAATATTGATATGCTTACTTATTTTTTCTTTTTTTTTAACCTCACATTGTCATATTTTTTTTTAAGTTAAACATTATCAAGTCAGAGCTTTATGTAAAATCAAGGACATAAAATGTGATCAATGCATTATGTCTTCATTTTGTCAATGTCTGGTGTACAGGTTAGTAATAAGTAAGAGTTGATTATTCTGTTGCAGAGCAAAGCTTTTTGTCCCTGCATTTTGGCTCTATATGGCATCTCTCTGTGTAATATTTACACAGTCTCTGTGGGAATATGGTGGGTTGGCCCTGGATAGCAATTAAGCACTCGCCAACCATTTGCTCACTATCTGCCTTTTCATAGGGTGAGGGAGAGAATCAGAAAACCAAAAGCCAGAAAAACTCATGGGTCAAGGTAAAGATAATTTACTAAGAAAAAGAATGGGAAAGAAAACCACTCACAAAACTAACAAGGAATGCAAAGACAATACTTGCCACATACCACCAGTAAAACAGTGCCCAAACAGTCTCCAAGCAATGACTACTTTGTAAAAACTATGCTGCGTTTTTGTTGGTGAGCATGGTGTTATATGCAATACCCCTTTGAGAAATTTGTCTCAACTGTCTAATGTGCTATCTTCTTGTCCACCCTAGGCTATTCACTGGGGGAAAGTGTAAGAAATAGGATAGGCATGGTTGCTGTGGCAGCACATTTCAGCAGTAGCTTCATTGAATCATAGAATGTTTTGGGTTGGAAGAGACCTAAAGATAACCTAGTTCCAACTCCCTTCCATGAGGAGGGACACCTTCCACTAGACCAGGTTGCCCAAAGCCCCATCCAACTTGGCCTTGAACACCTTCAGGAAGGAGGCATACGCAGCTTTTCTGGGCAACGTTTTCCAGAACCTCACCACCCTCACAGGAAATAGTTTCTTCCTTATATCTAATCTAAACCTACCCTCCATCACCTAAAGACCACTACTCTTTGTCCTATCGCTACATGCCCTTGTAAACAATCCCTCTTCATCTTTCTTGCGGGCCCTCTTTCGAGTACCTCCCAGGTACTAGAAGGTCTTCCCGGAGCCATATAATCTCCAGGATGAACATCTTGTCTTCATAGAAGAAGTGCTTCCGTCCTTCTGATCATCAAAGCTAAAATGTCACTATGTTCTCAACACTGTTTTAGTCACAAATCTAGAGCATAGCATCATACAGGCTGCTATGAACAAAGTTAACTCCACCTCAGCCAATCTCAGTAAAGGGGATAATCATAGTGTTCATTTTTTTTATAATGTATAATTTCTCTCAAGATTTTGCTATTATTAACATAATTTTGCTTATACAGTTAATATCAAATTTTTAGTATTATACTGAGAATATGGAATTTCAATTTTTTTGGTTCTGTGTTATTTGCTGAAATGAAGTTATTTTCTGTGTTGGGTAGCAATGACTATTCCTTACAAAATGTATTCTTATGAATTGTAAGTTCTGCCAGAGCTGACAGTTTTTTTCTGTTCTTTACTTAAGGGATATTTTTATAAGATTATTCATTTTAAGTTCTATTATCCCCGGCCCATTTTGCCTTCTGTTGATTCTATCTTCCCACTAGGCTCCAACTATTAAAAAAAGTATTCATTTAATAAGCATCTCATCACTGCAAGGTATTCTCTAAAAGGGGAGAGCATGTGAGTAGTATTTAAGTCCACAAAATTTCCTCTTTTCTCAAGAAAAGGATACTGGAGTAGGGCATTAGATATGATAATAAAAGTGTTATCCAGAGAGATTCAGATCAGACTGATATAAGGATTGTGAAGTTGATCCTCAAAAAACTGAAATTTCTGAGTGTTCTAGGCATTTTGTCTCCCAAAAAATGTTTTTTAAAGAGCAAAATCAGTTAGAAAATATCTTTACGCAATCAAAGCTACAAGCTTTTTTTTTTTTTTTCCTTCACTCCTGGTAAATTATTCTCTCTTTTTCTCTTCAAATTCTGGATCTACAGTCTTTCATTCTCTTTCAACAGTGGTGCACAACTCCCATCATTCCATCTCACTTGTAGTATTTTGGTTCACATAGCTTTATTTTTGGCTTACATTTTTATGTATTTGGTCCTTTCTTCCCCATCCCCAAAGATAGATCATTCTTATCTCAATTACAGGAAACTCCTCTGTCTGCTGTTCAGTTTTGTCATTTCAGATATAGTAGGTTGTCTTCCTCTCCCACAGTTTCAATCCTTGTGACTAACATTGTTGTAGCTTTGCATCTGCTCGTTTTGTGTATGAAATTTAATCTCTCTTTCAGCTTTGAAGCTGTGTGCAGTCATGATCTTGCTTACACCTCTGCACCCAGGATCTTTTCACTCTATACAGAGAGCTTTCTTAAATCTTTCTAGTCTATTCTCCACAGAATGTCTGCATGTCTTTTGTGTCTCCTCCCTCAGACGTGGGAGAGAAACTATCTTTTAATGAGCCAATTAACTAGTTCTTTTCACTCACCTTTATTTCCAGTCATGAAAAAAAGGATAAAACATTTTTATATAAAAAAATACATTTTAATGCCTTAAAATATAATTTAATATAAACACAAAAGGATTTTCATACCAGCACTGCAATGTGATTACAGCAATTAGCATTAAACAAAACACACTAAGCAAAACTAGAAGGGACTGGCTATAAAGAACAAGATTGAAAGAAATGTTTAAATACACAAGTCTACTTAAAATCCCTACATAGATTCCACAGAACTCCCAAAGAGGCTAAAGTTGTTGGTTTTTTTTACAAAAAGGAACTGGAATATATTTTGCATATACTTCTAGAATACAGGAATTATTCCAAACTCTTGTGTCTGGATAACATTTTTAAGTATTTTCCATTTCCCTGCCAGGATGATTTAAGAGAATGTTATCTCCCCCACTTTAAAAAAAACCAAAACCAAAACCATATATATATATATATATATATATATATATATATATATATATATATATATATATTTTAAACTGGGAAATGAACAGTTTCTCAGTCTGTGACACAGAGAATGTCAACCAGTGATTTTCAAAAAGCCAAATCCTGGTGTGAGCAAAACATATCCATAAGGTTTTCGGGAAATAATCAGCTGAATGCCTTCCTTATGCTTCAGTCCTAACAGAATGGAGACACTAAGTATAACTTTAATAAGGATTATAAAAAAAGCCAAAAAATCTCAAGGTTTTCCTCCCCCCCACCCCTTTCCCCTTTGCTCCTGTGTGGAGCTAAGCTGGGTTTGGAAAACCGCGTCTAGTGGAATGTTTTTAGTCTATTACCGTATAGGTCTGAGTATTCTCCTCTTTGTCAATAATGACTGATTCCCTTACATTTTCTTGAAAATTTAAACGCCATAAAGAGTTCAAACAATGTTTCCAAAATTTTAGATTAATAGTTCAAATGACAGAAAGCATTGCTTGAAACAATGGAAGGAAGAAAGTTTTGGAAGAAAAATGTTAAGTGTAGAAGGAATATGAGGCTGTCAAATGCCTATGGAGTAAAATAGATTCATGCAGTTCAGGCAGACACGCCTGAAGGGTGCACATTTTCCTCTGTGTTATCACTTAGATAACGTAAGCAGTTGTCGACTGAGTATTTTGATTTTTCTAGATGTCTCTATAAAGCATAAAACGATGTAAAGAAAGCATGACATCTGAGTCCAGACTATAGGCAATATTTTAAGGGCCAGCTGACAAAACCCTTTCATACATTTTACTTAATATCAGCCCTATTTCTGGAAGCTTCATTTAAAAAGTATATTTTTTGTCCTTATGCATGGCTTATATGCAGTAAAATAAATAATTTTAAGTGTCTGGTGCGAATTAAAATATACATTTATTGCCAGAGTACCTATCTACAGTGAAACAGATTTTTACACAGACGTTGCTGAAGTTTTAATGCTACACTAGCATTTCTCCTGCATTTCATATCTATTAAACATGCTTTTGTTTTGTTCATTTAATATTTACAGCCACTAGTGTAAAAATCTCTCAGCTGAAGTCTAATGAAATCTAAATACTGCCTCTGAAAGTTATCCTGTGTGATATACGGTTCTATATTAAGCTGTGCCATTTGAAAAATTTCTTTTTTCAGTTGTTCTCATCTTTTCATACTTCAAGATTTTCTTTCGATCGAATGTCATATTTGCAGAAGTTTGATGTGTACAACAGATTCAATATTAAAACAGTATTAGGGAGTCAATGTTTGATACCTCAAAGTATATGTTCTTGTGATACTATAATTGAGAGGGGAAGTGTATTACATTACCTGAGAAATGTAAACATTTAAGCCACCAAACCACAGGAAGCAAACTTCCAGGATTTTAACAAACCTCAAGGATAAGGAAAGCACAGAATATTAACATGACTCAGGAAGCAATATTTAGGGACAGTTGTTTAGTAGAAAAGAAACATACTGGTTATACCTCATTGCATTTCACTTGCAATCCTGATTGAGCTTGAATAAGGCTGTTTTTCCTTTGTCCTCTATATTGCTTTTTATATGACTGAGAATTTAATGAAGTTGGAACACAGCCAAAACCATAATTTGCTATTTTTATTACTCTGTCAATATTGTACATTAAGGCCCTCAACATTCTTCGATGAAAGTAAAAGAACTCTTTAAACAAACAACGTAGAAATGCAAACAGGAAATGTCTAATGCATGTTTCTTAATACCATAGCCTAGATTAAAGCTTTTGAAGTAGTCTCACTAATTAATTTGAAACTGTGATGAAAACACAGAGTGCCCATAGATGTAAGGTTTCCAAGGCTTTCTGATGAGAATTTTTCATGACAGAAGACCTTTTTAATATTTGGCAGATGATGTATATACTTCCATGCATAATAGTCCAGATAGAAGGCCTGGCTTCTGCTCTACGCAATAAGGGATGGATGAAATCTAAACTTCTGGCTGTTGGACTCATAAACTGCAAGACAATGCTTTGTTGGAGGTGGCAGAAAGAGGTTTAAAACTTACTTTTATTTACTCCTTATAGTTCTGTTTTATATTACTTCTTTGGCCATCAAGAACAGGTTCCTAGATAGAAAATTTGGTTGATCTCATGGTGGAATTAGTGGCTACTACTTTTTTTTTTTAATTTATTTTTAGTTACATCACTGAATGTGAAATATGCTTCTTAAAATATCAACAGATCCTACAACAGCAGTTATGTAACCTTTTGTAACTATATATTCTTATACAGCAGTTAGATCAGCAAATAAATATGTCAAGCTAAATCGATGATGCAAAATGTTGCCTCTACTTTAAATATTGAAATATATTGTCTCAATAAGTCTGGCAGAGAAAAGAGAGTAACTCTGTTGCAAATTGATCAAAATACTGAGGTTCACTTGAGAGCACATTACTCTTCATTTACTGTCAGAGAAAAATGGATGTGTAAACAGATGAATATCCCTCCCTACCAAAACCAGTCTGGATCATGAGTTGTCAAGCTTTTGTATGTAATGCTCCATGAAAAGAACTGCAATCAAGCCAATGGATTTGTTCATGTTTGTGTGGGTCTCTGTGCATGCATGTAGTGGTGGGGAGAGGGGTTTATGGATGTGTGAGTGAATTACTCTCTCTTAATTATACTGGTAACTTGAAAGTCCTTTCACTGTTGTTTTGAAGCTGTTTGCATAAAAAGAAAGCATTCAGAAACCTTCTAACTGGCACTTCATGAACAGAGAAAAAGCAGAACAATAGATCAAAACACTGAAGAAAATCCAGCAGAACACCACGGAGAAGGTTGAGACACAGAATATGTAACATATGAAGAGAGGCTAAGCTAAACTGGTTGTCTAGCCTGGAGAAGGGAATCATTATATATCTATAGCATTATAGGACTGTTTGGGCCTGAATGGACCATAACCATTGTCCAGTTCCAATGACCTGCCATGGACAAGGACAACCTCCACTAGACCAGGTTGCCCAAAGCCCCATCCAATCTGTCCTTCAACACTGCCAGGGAAAGGACATATGCAGCTTCTCACCACCCTCACAGTAAATATTTTCTTCCTCATATTTAATCTAAATCTACCCTCTTTTAGTTTAAACCCATTACCTCTTGTCCTAACACTACACTCCCTTTTAAACAGTCCTCCAGCTTTCCTGTAGGTCTTCTTTAGGTACTGGGAGGCAGCAATATGGTCTCCACAGAACCTTCTCTTCTCCAAGCTGAAAAACACCAAGTGTCTCAGCTTGTCTTTGTGTTTTAACTGTTCAGATAGACTTGGTCCCCAAAAAACTTTGTGTTAGGCTCGCTCAAAAGCAGATCTTGAAACCTTATTTTCCAAGTCTTTCCACTTTTCCCTTTATATTGAATTGGGATTTTCATTGAAAAACAGTATGCCTCAAAAGCTTAGACAGACACTGTGAAGTCTCAAAGAAGTTTCTGAAGCTAAAATATTATTAGGTGCTTTGTTGAATTAAAGCAAAATACTGAACCTTATACCTTAACGAAGATTCTGGGTCTGTGAATCTCAGTCCCAATAGTTTGAACTACCATTTCCACTGTTCTCATGAGTAAACCAAGTCAGGTAGTAAAATGAGGCAAAAATCACAGAATCACAGAATCTTAGGGGTTGGAAGGGACCTCAGGAGATCATCGGGTCCAACCCCCCTGCCAAAGCAGGCTCCCTATCTCATATTACATAGATAGGCATCAAGACGAGATTTGAATATCTCCAGAGAAGGAGACTCCACCACATTCCTGGGCAGCCTATTCCAGTGCTCCGTCACCCTCACTGTAAAAAAGTTCTTCCTCATGTTGGTGCGGAACTTCCTATGCTCCAGCTTATAGCCATTGCCCCTAGTCCTGTCCCCACAGACCACTGAAAAGGGGCTGGCCAATTCCCCCTGCAACCCATGCCTAAGATATTTGTAAACACTAATTAGGTCCCCCCTAAGTCTTCTTTTTTCCAGGCTGAACAGACCCAGCTCACTCAGCCTTTCCTCATAGGGGAGATGTTCCAGACCCCTAATCAACTTTGTCGCCCTTCTCTGGACTCTCTCCAGAAGGTCCCTGTCTTTTTTATACCAGGGAGCCCAGAACTGGACACAGTATTCCAGGTGGGGCCTGACCAATGCAGAGTAGAGGGGGAGGATGACTTCCTTTCACCTGCTGGCCACACTCCTCTTGATGCATCCCAGGATCCCATTGTCTCTCTTGGCCACCAAGGCACACTGCTGGCTCATAGCCAACCAGTCATCAACCAGGACCCCCAGGTCCTTCTCCACAGAGCTCTTTTCCAACAGGTCATCCCCCAGCCTGTACTGATACAGTCGGTTATTCCTCCCCAGGTGCAAGACTTTACACTTGCACTTGTTGAATTTCATTAGATTTCTCCCTGCCCAGCTCTCCAGCCTGTCCAGGTCTCACTGGATGGCAGCGCAGTGTTCCTGCGTGTCAGCCACCCCTCCCAGCTTTGTATCATTGGCGTACTTGCTGAGGGTGGATGCTATTCCCTCATCAAGGTCGTCAATGAAGATATTAAACAGGACTGGACCCAACACCGAGGGTCAAAAACCCCAAATTTCCTGTGCAGGCACCAGCCTTTCAACCACTGATTCAATTCCTGGGTTCTCCTGACCTGCTCTGAACCCCACCTCTCACAAGTGGGAATAGAAGAAAATATTATTTGGGCTCCCGCCCCCCCAACGAAGTGTACTAGGTCACGAAATTCACTCTTGATAGTGCGCAGGCTACACTTCATGATTGCATCTTTACCAGCTTGAACTATCAATAGTGGGTAATAATCAGAGGGACTAACCAGCCCTGGGAGCCTTCTGGTAATATCCCTGACCCTGGCTCCAGGAAGGAAGCACACCTCCCTACGTGTAGGGTCTGGTCTACATATGGGGCCCTCTGTCCCACTGAGGAGGGAATCCCCAACCACAACTACTCTTCTTTCTCACTTTGCTGAGACCGTCTCAAGGCATGCAGATGCTCTCCTCGCTCTGGGCTTATGCTTCCTCTGAAGTAGAGGAACTGTATTCATCTCCTCACATACCTCCCCTTCAACTTCCAGGGCCCCAAATCTGTTGCTTATGGGGACCTGGGAAGGTGGGGTATGGAGGCGGGGGGAGTGTCTACGGTAGCTAGTAGGGACCGACTTCCAGACCTCCTCAGGGTTTCGGTCGCTCCCATTTACCTGGCTAGGGCAGGGCAGGGGGACCGCCTTCAGTAGTGTGGAATCTTCCTGGCACTCTTCCCTCTTGGATGCCAGGGAGCTACTCCACCAGTAAATCTCCATCTCGCATTCCCGAATGGCATTCAGCCTTTCGAGCTCTTCTCGCTCCCTTTCCCAGGTGGCTTTCAGCCTCGTGAGCTCTTCTCGTTCCCTTTCCCGGGTGGCTTTCAGCTTCACAAACTCTTCTCGTTCCCTTTCCTGGGTGGCTTTCAGCCTCGCAAGCTCTTCTCGATCCCTTTCCCAGGTGGCTTTCAGCCTCACGAGCTCATCATCTAGATTAGCAACTAAGCAGAGGAGGTCATCCACCTGCTCACACATCACACAGGTGAGGCCTTGCCTCTTTCCCTTGGCAGCAACAGACTCAGACATTTCCTGCAGCCAGTGACCTGGACCGAGGCGTCCCTAGGCACTTCCCTCATTGGGATTGCCCCAGATTTGTAAGGGGAAGGTCTCTGCCTGGTGAATACCATGGTCCAAATGTCTGGACACACAAGAAACAAGGAACCCTTGGCTCAACCTGTGTACTCTGAGCTGGTGTGCTCAATTTCCCCTCTGAGCTAGGAGGGAAGGCTTGCCCTGCCCGCTCGCCCTGCCGCGCAAACTGACGCGCCATGCCCTTCTGATGCACCACGCCCTGTTTGCCCGTCCTGTTCGCAGCACTCCTGGTCGCTAGCGCTCCCAGAGACCCCTCTTGTATGGAGTTGGATTGCTGCTGCCGTGCTAAGCTCCGCCCCCTGAAGAGTCACGCCGACGTGCAGTCTCAGCGAGAGGCAATGGTGGCTGTCGGGGTCTCTCCTTCTTTCCTTCTTTTATTTGCCCTCGAGGACCAATGCTCGGGGGTTGCCGCTTTCAGAAGGCTCCAACGTCGGGTCTCCCTCGCCTGAGCTCTCTTCCTCAGCGACTCAGGTTGTTAAGTGTAATTGATAGCATTTGAATACCTAACTCCCTATTACATAGGGAAAATATGATAATTGCACCACAAAATAGTGATATAAAGGGAGGCCAAACTGTAAAATTATTCCACTATATCTTTACTACCGTTTTTTACACATTTACTTATACATTCAGGTTCAAAATTAATTTTTTAAGTAAAGGATTTTCTGATTTAGTGAGGTGGTTGACAAAGTGCGAATGTGATTTTTAAATATAGTACCTGTGTGACATTTTTTCTACCTAAGGGTATGGTTAGATTCTGAGCAACCTGACTTTGTGCATAACTTATCTGCAATAAATAACAGCAACTAATTAATCTGGGTTGTCCCACTACAGTAATAGAAATCTTCTCAAAGAAGAGAGCTGCCATGGCTTGATCACAGTACAGCAGGACAAGACATATTTTCTCCCTCTCTCTCTTTTTTTTTTTTTTTAATAGAAGGACCAAAAGAAAAACCAAGCCTTGTGCCAAAATGAAGTCACAATGGTTTATTTATTTATTTATTTACAGAGATGACTGCCTTCTCCTTAAATACTCTGTGAGAATCTGCTATATTGATTTTGCGTTTGGCTTCCATTCCCCTGTTATTTTGTGTTACTTTCAATCTCTTCCTACTGATATCGCTATTAAAAATGCATCAGAGCTAGAAAAATATCATAAAATGACTGTGTTGCTGAACAGAATCATGAATAGCTCCAATTTTGTGTCATTGGGCTAAAATGAATATGAGAAATTTAAGTTTGAATTCTTATAGTTGAAACAGTCAATTGAAAAAGAAAATCCTTCTTAAGATACAAGAGAGAGAAGGAAAATTACTAGATAGATAGTGTATGATGGGATATTCTCTTTTAAACCCACTCTGTTATTACTCCTAAATGATAGCTGCAAGCAGCACTGAAAGGAAGTCCGTTTAGGTTGTTATAAAGATTTCAATGATGTGTAAAATAATCCCTTTTTTATGTGAGATTAGTAGTGGAAAGTATAAATACCTTAAGCCAATGGAGTGGAGATATTTCCTTCTGCAATATAATAATTCAGAAAACCCTGATTCAAATTAAATACTAGATTTTTATGTCTATCAAGGAACCATTAAATATCTTATTTAAAATACCTAAAGGCATTCTGAGTGACAGTCATCTTTATTAATATCAGTGGCTCCTTGTGTTCAATCACATTTATGCTCCTTGTTAAATGAGATGATAGAACGTTAACAAAGTCTATCCTAAACAGCCTTGTTGAATAAGACACAAGTGAATTTCAAAATACATCACAATTAGAAAGAAAAAAAAAACCACATTGACTAGTATTTCAAAGAATAACCCTGTAGTTAAATTCTATTGAAACATTTTAGTAGTTCTTCACAAATTAAAAGATTTTAGACTATGTATTGGGGTGCTGGTACAAATCAAATTAACATCATTGCTGCATTATAACATTTTAACATTTTCCCTAACTTTGTAGGGACAAGAATAAAGAGTTTCTACGTCATGATAGAGAGATATTGATATTAGCTTTTCATAGTGGAGGAGAGGGGAGGAGAGAGAGAGGAGGTGTGTGATTCAGTCAGCCAAAGATAATGGTAGAAGATGAGAAGCAATAGTAGTGGAGTAAAACCCACCAATCTATACAATAACCAGACAGAAAAAGAACCAAGAGAGAAATGGAACAAATAATCATGATCAACAAGAAAGCAGACTTCCCTCCCCCCAAAAAATGCAGCAAATAAAACCCCAAACATTTGAAAAGGGTAATGAGACAGCTTAGTATAAGATTATGTCTTTCCATAATTTATAGAATAATTTCATCTTGATAACGAAATCAAATTACAACACATACTCTATTACTAAAACTTGTGAAGAACACAAGACAAGAAATTAGATGTGACTGCAAAGATTCAATTTAATAACCACTGAAATACCTAGTAAAGAAACCACTGTGACTCGTATTCTTTTTATGCTCTAAGTGTACTGTAAAGTGTGCTTTAATTGTACTGTAAAGTGTACTTTAAGTGAAAATCAGATTATTTTTCCTAAATAAATAATACATTTTCCAGTTTAAAAGTGAAACAATTATGCTCATTTAAAAAGGAAAATAGATACTGGAAACAAAAAAAATAACCATTAGCATAACATATAATAGCATAATTGGGGAGGGATGAAACAATAATTATTGGCAGTGCTTGAGATGTTTCTGAGACACTGTTAAAGATATTAATTTAAATCTCAAAAAAAAAATCACTAGTTCTATCAAGACCTATGGGCCATTCCAATGAACATATGGAGTGATGTGCAGCATAGGCATTCTAATCTCATTGGTTTTTTAGGCACAAATACCATATGGAAGGACCATATTGTGCTTAATCTCCTGAGTGTGATAGTAGGTAAAACTTTCACCCTACTACACAGTCTAATGTAACCAGACAGAGTAGAATCAAAACATATGCCAGGATTCTGCAAGTGTTTCAGAAATGCCTTTCTCTGAAGTTGCTGGTGATCTTGGAGAATATTCTCTTTTAATTAAAAAACAGATAAAAAAGAGGAACTATTCTCACAATTTATAGTAGCTGTTAAGCAATTTAGGGAACAATATGAGTGGTCCTTCTCATGTTATATTGGCTGGTTGTTTGTCTAATCAGATAATATACACCTCACAGCACACAAGGCTATAAAGTTACAATGTGCATGATTTAATTCAATCAAAAATTTCAGACACAGATGGAGTTTTTCAGTAAATTGTCAGGTGTTTTGAACTTCTGATTAAACTGAGTTTATTCACAGCAGTCTTTGTGTTACAGCCTGCTGTAATATGTATATATACAAAAATAGCTAACAATTTTTTTTGAGTTTTAGAAATCAAAGAATTGATACAGAAATTATTAGTATCACAAGGAAGCATAGAAAAGGTCACACAAAGTGATGTTCTGGACCATATGCACTCAGTGGTGCAGATGGTCATTCATACCCACATGTTGTTAGCTGTTGGACCCAATGATGTCTCGAGGTCCCTTCCAATCCCTACGATTCTGTGATTCTGTGAAAATATCTGGGGTTTTTTACCTGTATCCATTTTAAAATATCCCATGGGTATTTTTACCTAGTAAACATCAAGTGTATTTATGTAAGTGTCAAGTGTATTTATGTATGTGACTTTTGGATGCTATCTTTATTTGAAGGTGAAAAACTTCACAAGAAAATAAGAGAAGTTCTCTTATTGTTTATGTCCAGTACAGAAATTTGTAAATGTCTTAATCCAGTTCTTTCAGCTATCAAAAATGTAAGTATGACATTCACAGCTGCCTTACAGGTTATGAATTAAGAACACTTTGGTCACCAACACATTGCCTCTTACTTCTGGCATACTCCTATATTTGCACTATGTAAATTAGGCTATTGAAATGTGCTTTGCGTCCTAACCTACCCTTGCACTAAGAAAACACCTTCCAGAGCTGTTGCAAAATTCCCTTGGAATTCTAGAATCACTAAGGGCAAAAATCTGATCCTTAAAGATACAAATCTCTTGATAAAGGTCTGAAAAAAACCCAAAACATGTAGGCCTAAAAGGTAGCTTCTTATCAGGAGTAACTGAAAGAAGAAGGGTGTGTAGCCTTACAGAAAAGGGGTAAAGTCAAGGAGGTGACAAAACTACACAGTGGGAAACTCTTTTTTCAAGCTTTTCAATTCAGATATGAACACCAATCTTCAAACTGCTGTCCAGGAAAGAAGGCATATTCCACATTTCTTTACATAACTTGTTAAAAAGTTCGTACAATTACACGTTTCAGATCATTCTCTTTTGCAGCTCAATCAACATAGAATCAAATTGACTTCTGTTTCTCCCCAAATAGGCTGACTTACCATAAATGCATCTGATAATGTTGTCACTGGTATGTTTGGCTTAGTGATCTCAGGAACTTCTAAGTTTGAAGGGATTCATTTTCATTAGTATATTATATGTCATATGCTGTATCTGCTATCCAAATATGGATAGAATGATGAATAGTGTAAAATTGTCTGAATGCATATTTTTCTTTTATATTTTTTTCATAAGTTTCACTTTATTTCTCACTTTCCATCTGTAATTTCGCAGTTTGCCAAGTTGAGTATGTGCCAAAAATAGAGGATTTGTCTCTTGTTTAACTTCTCTTCCTGTCCTGTTTGCAAGATTTTACTATTCTGTTTCTACTTCTGGGCAGTCAGCCAGCTACTGAACTGCTTTGCTCTGGCTTGACAACTCCTACTAATTATGTGAAATATTCAACACTCCAAGCTCACAAATGGGAAAGAAAAATTTCTGTACCAAAGAATGCTAAAGCACTACAGGGCAAACTAGCTGGTCAATCATAAAGGAAAATATTTCATCTTGTGAGATTGAGGATTATGGAACATATGCCACTGCTTGTTGATTTTATTTTGATCATACCAGATGCTCTTGTAGGCTTTTCCCTATTCCAGAGTTAAAATATTCCTGTTTTTTCTTTCTTCTTCTTTTCCCAAAGCTTGGTTTTGTTACATCCATTCCTGCTTTAATTTTATTGAGGACTCTGATTCTTCTTCATGCTGTTTTCACTTTCCAGATCTGTCTCTACCTTCTTCAATAGATTTTTCACTATATACTTTTCTTAAATACTTTTCAAGAATGTAAACAAAACATTTTTTCTGATGTGTAGTAGTGTATTGATAGTGGGAATTGTGATCCATTTACTTATTGTTAGTTGGAACTATCAGAAGGCGGTAGATATTAAACAAATATTGCATTAATTGCTCTCTCCAACCCACGTCACAGCATCTTCTATATGTCCCCACCTGCTCTAGTGTGGGGCCTCTTCATGGGCTGCAGGTGGGGTCTCATCCTTTTCCATGGGCTGTGGGAGGACACCCGCTCCACCATGGGTTTCCCCACAGGCTGCAGGAGCAGCTTTCTCTCGGGCGCCTGAGGCACCTCCTCCCCCACCTCACCACCCCTGAAGCCCTTCCTCCTCCACCAGAGCCCATCCACACAAAACGACAACAGTAACATTGAATTTTGTTGATATTTAAAGTGAGAAACTTCCTGTAATATAACACACTATGATTATGGTGAATCAGTACTGCTCCTTCTTGACTGAGAACTGACTCAGCACAGTGGGTCTGTTTGACCTCTGTGTTGTTTAATTCATCTTTCCATCCTACTGTATTTTACCATGCTGATTTTACAGTATGGCACCTAACCAAGTTAAATCAATGAGAAAAAAAGAAAGGAAAAAAAAATAGCCTTAAATTACTTTTGTTTCAGATCCAGTGTTAGGGAAAATTGCTGATAAATGTACTTCCTGTAAAAACAATTTGTTAATTCAAGGTCCTATCTATTTATGGACATCAAAAATCTGAGAAGGCTTTTGGTTTTGAATGTTTTTTTCCACATTTATTATCAAAATTTTTCCTTGTGATGAAATAGAAATGAAATTGCAAGCACTTTTTAGTTCTCTTCTGTATCAGTGGTATGCTAATATTATATTATTACTTCTTATGATTTCCTAAATTGAAATTAACAAGTTGTGTATTCTGATGTATCCTGATCATACATAGTATTTTCTAAGGTTTATTTATATAAGCTTCATTTATACAGGCTTAATGTATCATTAGATTCGTATGTACAAATGTGTAGTGTACAAGTTGCCAAGTTCTGTCTGTTTTCAACATGTACTAAGGGGTTCCTGACCTTTAATTGTGTAAAATGCAATCAATTTTTCTTCTACATATATGAGGAAATCTACTATTCCTATTTTGTACAGGAAACTTGTGTTTTTTGCAAATGTATAGAACAGCTGAAAGCTGTAATCATGTCCATAAACCAAAGAGGTTTACAACTTGCTAAAATAGTGAGTCTTACCTATCACACACACACACACACATGCACATAGAGAATCATATGGGTTGGAAGGGACCTCAAGAGATCATTGGGTCCAACCCCCCTGCCAAAGCAGGTTCCTAGGACATATCACGCAGGTAGGCATCCATATCAAACACATAGATACAGAATAATTGAGTTTCCCTAACCAAACTAATCATGTGAAAAGTGTTATCAGAAGTCTGTTATGTAACTCAAGGAAGAGAGGACAATTACATCTGAAAGTGATTTCTGCCTTTACAAATAGCGGGGGAAAAATATAAATATATATATTAAAATGGATGTCTTAAACATTTTTCCAATCAGTTTTGACCTCACATAAAAAAGTGAAAGGTCACATTATTAATCCACAACCTCTCTGCATTCATGCTGTCCACCCTTCTTTTTGGCTCCAGTTGAATGCAATATTATTTTAAATGGAGGTATCGATGAGTTTTGAAATTAGATTTTGGAACAAAATATCCAGTTGCATTTGCTATGTGTATCCAAGTATATTTATCAATATACTGTGATAGATTTGATTTCACTAGTGAAAGAAAAAAGGGCTTTATGAATCTTTCTATCACACAGCTATGAATGAAGATTGATTTCAAGAAATGGCTTTACATAAACATTTTTTCTTCAGAAAAAAAAGATTAGAACTTCAGTAAGAATCTCAATGTCTTAAAAGTACTATAAACATCTCTGACTGAGGTTTACTTATGATATTTGTCATGAAGATTCTGACAATAAGAAAAATATCTGATATTAAAATATAGAAAAGGATGAAAGCTTGAAACAAATCTACCATTACTACTGCATATCTTTTTTTTTCCATTTTGATCATGTTTTTCTTGCCAAACTAAATATGTGGCACCTTCGTTTTCCTCATTGGATTAATGAAGTCAGATTGATGGAAAACCATTTAACATCTCTGAGGATTTTAGGCAAGCTCACTTTTATAATTTTACATTAAATCTATTTTTTTATTTCATTTTTACACTTTTCCAGGTTCGGATAACGATAAATTATTTTAACTCTATTATTACTATATATTAACCTGAAATGCATATCAGACTCAGTAAAAAAATTAATAATTGACATGTATTGGAATAAGGAAAGTGCATGTATGTATATGTATAGAATACATATGAAGTAGATACATTAATACTTATGTATATTTATATATTTGTATGCATGTAAAATATGTAAAGTAAATAAATATTATTTGTTTATTTAGAGATAAATAAAATCTCTCTTGGATGAAGTGATTATAATTGCAAGGCCATTTTGCTAATGAAAGTTTTCTTCTTTCCCACTCTATTTATCATGTATAAAAGGAATGTTGCAGTGTCTCTTCAAACATCCTTTAATTGTTTTCTCCAAAACTTTTTGTGTAATATTGACACAAATGTTTCATTGTGGTCTTTCAATTATTACCATCAATATTAGATCTAATCACTGTATAATAAAGTGAACAAGTTGTTCTTCTGGATTTGTTGTGATGACAAACAATTAGGAATTTTTACTATTATTTTTAAAACAAGTTCCTGAAGTTAAATGATGTGGAAAAATTATGGAATATTTGTTTCAATTCTTTTAGAATTTAGATGGTCATACGGAGTCCAGTTATAAATTCTTATGATTACTTTGTCCGAAAACAACCGTAAAGCTGGAAGACAAGACTTCAAAAATGCTATCAGGTTTGCAACTTTATGTTACTTCAGCTGGTTCACTACATGTAATCAGTGTTCTATTTTCTAATATTATATTCCTTGAGCAGAAAACAGAAGAGTGGGGGAGAAAAAAGGCATAGTGGCAGAGAAGCTGATAATTTGATGCACTGGAAAGGAAGACCAACAGCCTTCTGAGGATGAATGAAACAAACACTGTATAGATGCTGGTATACTTTCACTGTTGAGATGCTTACTGATAAGCAGTCTATAATACTGTCATGAGGAGATACAAAGTAAGGAAGTTTTCCCTAAGCATGATATCACAGAATTGAAGGGGTTGGAAGGGACCTCAGGAGATCATCGGGTCCAACCGCCCTGCCAAAGCAGGCTCCCTAGCTCATATTGCACAGATAGCCGTTCAGATGAGTCTTGAATATCTCCAGAGATGGAGACTCCACCACCTCCCTGGGCAGCCTATTCCACTGCTCCATCACCCTCACTGTGTAAAAGTTATTCTGCATATTGCTGCAGAACTTCCTGTGCTCTAACTTTCAGCCATTGCCCCTTGTCCTGTCCCCACATACCACTGAAAAGGGCTGGCCATTTCCTCCTGCACCCCATACTTAAGATATTTATAAACATTAATAAGGTCCCCCCTTAGTCTTCCTTTCTCCAGGCTGAACAGTCTCAGCTCACTCAGCCTTTCCTCATAGGGGAGATGCTCCAGGCCCTTAATCATCTTCATAGCTCTCGTCTGGACTCTCTCCAGGAGATCACTGTCTTTTTTATACCAGGGAGCCCAGAACTGGACACGTACCCTCTGCACCTGAGCAGGAATTAGACTTGCTTTCTGATAATTGACTAAATGGTAAATATGGTGTCATTTTACATTATTGCCCAATGGTAGCTGAGCATACTTAAGGGAAATGTTTGTATACATTTTTTTTTAAGTTTTGGTGGGATATTATGGGCATTTTTTTTAAGAAGAAATTCTTTTCTATTCATTTACATAGGCATAAGGACCACAGTGAGAAATAAAGGATCAAGTATCTTCTGGATCTCAGAGACCTTGAGGGTCAAAAACTGAAGTTCATACTGAAAGCAGAATAAAATTCAGGATAAAACTAGGGAGAAAACATATGAGTAAATGTCCTTTTTTATAATGGTATTCCTCAGGGATAAAAACAACAAAAAACTCCACAACCTACCAAACAAACCAAACCAAGAAAACTGTTGTGATTGAAGAAGCTTTGAAGGAAACAGAGCTTCTATGAAAAAAAGTAGTGTAGCATCTTAAAAATCACAGAATCATAAAACAGCTCAGTCTGGAAGGGATGTTGAAAGACCATCTGATTCAGTCTTTCATAGAAAAGTGAGTCTAGCAGAGATAACTTAGCAACTTGTTTAATTGCATCTTGAAAAACTCTAAGAATGGTAACTCCACCATGCGCCTGGGGAGGTTGTTCCAGTTATTGATTATTCTCATTGTAAATAAAATATTTCTTTTATAGAGATGAAATGTCTTCTGATACAATTGATACCTGTTGCCCCTTGTCTTCACTATGTGGTTCCTTGTGAAGAGCCTCCATCTTCTTTGTAGCTGCCCTTTACGTACTGGAATACAGTGATGATGTTCTCCCCTGAGCCTTGTATTCTCAATCTTTCCTGATAGATATCAAATATTCCCAAACCCTTTGATCACTTCTGTGACTCTTCATGGTCGTACTCTCTCAAGGCTAGATACAAAGGAATACCTCTGTTATGGGTGAAAGTGCACTGCCTAATGTAGAACGAGACATATCAGTACCTAACAAG
The DNA here is from genome assembly GCA_022605575.1 of Laterallus jamaicensis coturniculus. Taxonomy (NCBI): domain Eukaryota; kingdom Metazoa; phylum Chordata; class Aves; order Gruiformes; family Rallidae; genus Laterallus; species Laterallus jamaicensis. Next base: position 17,075,096 of record JAKCOX010000019.1, read on the forward strand.
TGAAGTCCTTGCAGCATGTCACTTCCCAACATCTCTAACCTGTAGATTCTCGGTCCATGCAATTTCATCATTGCTTGAGGATGTCTGAATAGTGTATTGACTCCGTACAGAGAATATGGACTTTGTATATGGAAGTTGATTACCTGATTCCTTCAGGTACTTTTCAAAGAGCCCACTGCAAGCATTTGCAAGGTCAAGGCCCCAACCATTTATCAAAACAGTATCATATCGTCATGAAGCTTTGCCTTTTGCAAAAGCCCTTAATGAATAAGACCTTGAATGTTTAAAAGAAATTAATATGGTTTATAGCAGTAATCCTCTTAAATACTTGAGTCTTTGCCAACATTTAACTAACAAGCTCAGTTATTAATGGCAGCAGTCCTACAATACTCAGGGACTGTCTAGGTCTGCTGACAATGCACTACTAGTGACCAGTTTGCAAAGTGCAATATGTTGTTGAAATCCAAAGTCAAATCAATGTTTAAAATTGCTTGAAGCATGATAACTTGCCTCTTATACCAAGCCCACATTTTAAAAAAAAAAATAAACAGCATTGTATCATTCTTTTTATCTGTGATTAAAGGTTATGATTATTACCAGTGTAAGTTACCTGGCAGCATTTTTTAGTTTGTGGTTTGATCAGGTAAACTTGAAAAGAATATCAAGCATAAAAAAAATAACTTTACCTTTAGCTATAAAAAAGGGACAGATCTGTCAGAATGCTGTCTGCCTTCTCTTAATTCTTAATATGGAGTTTCTGACAAGTATACAGATTTGCCTTAATTATTTATTCATTTCATTGAAACCATCTTCATCTGCTTTAAATTTCTAATAAGTCTATTTAAATAAAGGGAATCCTATTTGAATGTTGATTTTACATTTGAAAATCCTGAAGGTTTCTCTATTCAGAAAGTGCAGGCATGTGGTTTGCTCTTTGGTGAAATGCCCCTTGTTAAATACTGAGAGAATTGCACAGAAAAGTCTGTTAAAAGACATAATTTGGTATAACTTAACATCTACATGCCTACAACTAATGCCTCAAAGGCAGTAAGGTGCCTACATGCTGCTCTATGAACCTGATATCCAAACCTGGAGCCACTGGAATCTCTCAAACAGTTGCATTTCCTTTAAAAAACAAATAAAACAAAATAAAATTAAACCAAAGCAAACCAAACCAACCCCCAAAGCAAACACTTCAATGTCTCCATCTCTTCTTGTTACGATTCCCTTCTGATATTTGAAATCAACAGACCTGGTACATACTAGCCAAGATTCTGAAAAGACTCACTGTCTTTTGAGAAATCCTTTTAATGATGAAGTAGTCTTGAAGTAATCTTGCCTATGGAGTAGTCTAAAGTCTTTAGAATATAGTCTTCGAGTCAGGCATCATTTGCAGTTAAACAAGGAACTTTAGAAAAAACGCTTGTTAACCTTTACTCACTGATTTGGATAATTTACAGGGCAGGATCTGTATCCCTTTTATGTCTGTTTTGGAGCCAAAATTGAAATTTGGATTACCTTCATGAATGTAGAGCGAGTAATTAATGCTATTCCAAAGGAAAAATTTTGTTTTGAAAAAATATTTAGATATTTACAGAATCAGACAGGCTGAATATGTAACTGGGGGACAATGCATTTGCTAGGTATTTATAAAACAGAAGAAAATGATTAAGGATTGATTGCACAGTTTTATTACACAGGACTTTCAGATTTCCACATATACTTGAACATACAGATGAACACACGGTTACAAAATTATTATTAAAAACTGTCATTATTCTTCATAATATTAACAATAAAAGAAGACATCCCTCAGTCCTATCAGAAAAAAGTGTAGAATTTGACAAATTTATAGAATTTACACTGGGTTGACAAAACATATTTATATGCTTCTTTACTCTTGCTATAAAGAGCACGAAAGCCTTCTGTAAGCTTTAAGTGGATACAGTTGAAATACTCTCTTCTGGCCAGGAAGAGATGGACAAGCTGGGATATGCTCGAAGTCCATGAAACATTGGGACAAGTAACTATAGCATATCATGTCTTTACCGAGCATGAATCTGTGTTGTTGTTGGTTATAAAATGCAAAATCCTATTCTGCTGAAAGAACAATTCAATAAACTCAATTGCTAAAGATTACTTTAAGAACTATTACATTCTAACTGTAGTGGTTTAGAGTAAAACATACAGAAACATGCATTATCTGCTACTGCAGTGATATACCTATGCAAAGAATTCTAGAAACTGAAGAAAGAAAAAACCCAACCATATAAACAACAAAACAAAACCCACAGGAATGTATGACAGATTATAGAAATATATGATTTATATGATTTGATACTGGCTTGCAAACAAACAAGTAAAAAATATTGTGATACTGATTTTGTCTGTTTCTGTGGAAGAAACAAGAATTACACCTGGACAACAAAAGCCCCAAATAGATGACTGGTTTTTTTTTCTATGCCAGCATAGCTTATCGGGAAGGGGGCTTTGTTCTTTGCTTCACAGATGGTAAGAGAAAGAGAACTGAAGGCTTTGCAAGGCATTTCACAGAGACACGTCTGACAGGTGATCAAATCATTGAACACTTCTCCCTGAAAAACAATGTTCAGATGTAGTCTAAGCATACACCCTGTGACAGCAGGAACATACTTTCCTCTGTGTTGACATTCATTTTAATAATAGAAAATGCAAGCAGAATTTCTGGCAATGACAACAACAACAAAAGTATATGCCTTGGTATTTATGATGCAGAACTCTCATCAATTAATGCATTTTTTTACTCAGAGACAACCGATTTAATAGGAAACTTAACTTTTGATAGTGTATGAAAAAGCAGTGACTCAGATGTGGAAATACTATACTGTCTGTTTTAGAAGTAAATGGTCTTATTCAGTATAGGATTATAAATGTTGGTGAAAATGCTATTAATGGTGTTAACATGATGGCTTCCTACTAAATCATGTCCTTGATATTCAGAGCTAAACACATAAACAACGTTTCAAGGCTCCTGTCACTCAGAAGCACATTTCTGCAGAATATAAGCATATCTGTCACCCTGAGAAGTATACAGAATTTAAAAAAAAATGCAAAAACCATGTTCTTTTTTAACTCTTTATTATCCAAAAATGACTCACAAAGCCTTCCATATTTCATGAAAATTGTAATCCTAATCTTACGGCTCAAAGAGATAAATCTCCAGAAAATATTTTCCTCTAACTTTCATGGCCTAGGTTTGTCGCCTCACTTCATTTCATGTTCAATATGAAACATCCCAAGTGTCATATAACCTATACTACATATTCTAAGTAAACCTACTGTAAATTTACAGAAGCTATTAATAACATATCTGCTAATGTGAATGCTTAACCACTACTGACATTTTGTACTGGGTTGAAAAGTCTATAGTATGAATTCTGGGTGTTCACTTTCTACATCTAATGTCAGAAAATATTTTTTTCACCATATAAAATAGAATGAAGCAGAAAATTTGGGGGCAACAGAAATTTATTTTCAAGAACAGAGGACTAGCGTAAGCAGAGTAACACAACAATGGTATGCCAATCAACCTCTGTACATTTAAAAATGTCCAGTTCATTGTAAATTAATATCCATCAGAAAGAAACAACATGAGTATGTCCCACTTCAGGATCTGATACTTCGCGTAGTCTCTAAAATATTTCCACATATGTGGTACTTCCAAATTTGATAGTAAATAGTTGATGGTATGTTTCTTTTGTGAAGAAATGCTTTACCTCCAAGATGATAAAAGAGCTGAGTTGTCTGTCTTACCTCTGATACAAATCAAGTTATTTGCACTAAAAATACTAGTTTTATTATGTCACAAGATCTTTTGCACTGAATAGGATTCTTTAATATTTGGTGTGTTTTCCATAAAAAATACTTTCCATTAGAATACTGAAGTTTGATCTGTGGTACACTTCAATATTGTAACACACGTGACGGTAATGTTGAAAGCTCAGATTTTATCATTCTTTCATAAGGATATAATGTATATAGTGGATCAAACTCCTTGTAGCCCACTGTATTTTTCCAAACTTTGGTATATATTAACAGTTTAAGAACTAAAAATACGTACAGACATGCAAGAAGTTATACTTCCTAACCTTCCTTCCTGGATTGTTTTATTCCTTACTGTTTCTGAATAACAGAAGAGAATGTTTTAAGGGATTACATTAATTGTTCTTTCAAAATACATAATTAATCGGTAAACTTCCACAACATGTCCCTCCTTTCAGATAGTGAAAAGACCATTTAACACCAAGGTTCTAGCAATTGGCCACAGATTAACTGTGTTTATGTCAAATAATTATATTCTTAGTTTAAATTATCCTTGCCTGTTCAGGTCTGCTAAATAGATAGCTTTTTAAAAAGAGTTCAGAAGAAATTGGTTTTGGGTTGGTTTTTCAGCGGTGACTTTTTTGGGGGGGAGGGTGGGAGAGGGTGTTTGTTTGGTTTGGGTTTTTTTCTATTGTATGTTTCACAATACGGTGCAAAGGAGAAATATTTTTTTGCATTTTTTCAGATGGCGACATGATGATCCATTTCCTGCCTGTCACACGCAAATAAATAAACCAGTAAAATCATGAGATGGAAGGTAGAAAAATGATCCAGTTTCAAGGACTTCTATTCAGTGCTTTGGCCTAAGCTGGGCCTATAGCAAAAATCATGTGCTTAAGAGTACAAATTAAAAGGCTTACCTTTTTGCTGCTCAATTTATCCATCCCAGTTATGGAAGGAATCTGGTAGGGCTTTGAGCTAGTTAATGTGTACTGTTCCAGAAGTTTAATAGTGCAGGAGCAGATAACCATATCATTTATTTTTTCCTCTTCAGTGTATGTGATCCCTAACAATATTCTACATAGACACTTGATTTTAATATTTTTATAGAACTGCTTTTCCTATTTAAAGCAAGATATATTTGAATGTTTAGAAATTCATATTAGATGGTTTTATCTGCAAAAGTGAACTATAAGAACCTACTGAAAGAGTTAAAATTCATCTCACATTTTTCCATTATAGCAGTTGTAAACTTTAAATCTGACATTTGACTAATCAAGTACATTTAAAAAATACAATTTCTTTGCAATGTTTTTCTAAAAGGCTTTCTGGGTGAGTTACTGAAAGATGAGACATCAGTTGGTAGTTGGTAATGTGTGGGAAAAGCAAGGAAAAAAAGTGTTTTAACATACATATAAAATGCTGGTATGTTATATAAGCCATATTGTTGTTCTACATGCCTCACAGTTTGCATCATTTTTGTTGGGTCAAAGCTCTTTAGAAAAACAGATAAAAACTTTGCATGAACATTTTTATCCAAAACATTCCCTTTTAGCCTTTGGAAATTATTGAAAAATCATCATCTATCTTCTCTCTTGAGAGAAAAAGTATTTCCTCTTTGTATTATAAGATTACAACAGCTTGTCAGTGGTTCATGTTCTTACCGCTTTCCCACACTCTTTACTGAGAGTAACTGATTTTTAAAATCTATTTCATTTTTTTCTTACTTGGATGCAAATATTTTCATGATTTGACTTCAGTAGTGCTGCAAAGTAGTGAGGCAACAGTCTCAGAGGCAGTCTTACAACTACATGCCCAAATCATTGTGAATAATAGCTGAAGAAAGTTTCTTTACTAGTATCTTTAATTCTCTTGTAAATTTCAGGAAACGGGTCATTGTGAAAAGCAATAAATATAATGTACTGTGTCAAAAACTACACACAAATGATGGTAACTTAGGGAAATAAAACCTGATTTTCAGATCTAGGTTTAAAAATACAGAAAAAAAACCAGGTATTTTTTTTATTTTAAGACGTCCAAAATTATGTGAAATCTTATACACAAGTCTTAAAGTTTACAGTCTAATCAAATGTGTTTTATAAGTTAAACTATTTAATTGAAAATTGATGAAGAGGTGGAATATTTATTACAACTAATGGAAAATTAATTAATTTCTAGATATGAAGTGTTGTCATTGTTTTACAGTCATGTAACCTGACCACCTGTAGAGGTAGAAATGGAAGATTCACAAGAAAGGATTATCAGTTAACCAATAATTGACAGTTTTCTAGTTAGAAAGTCACTTAATATTTTGTCATTGTACTTATAGATGTGTAATATATCTTATACTATGTTATTATGAAGTATACTTTATTACTATATTAGGATAATACGCTGAAAAAGAAAATATGTACTGGTATGTGTATTCTACTTTCAAGTATTTTAAAGATAATTCTGTACTTGCTTTCCCAGTTGATTATTGTACTAAATATATGATTTGGTTTTGCTTTTAAACATCTGCACTTGGATATCTAGATGTCAGCAGTTGAGATGAGTAAAAACAAACACTGAATTTTCAGAAACAAATAGTTCCAACACTATTTTTTTGGTTCCAAGGGAAATATGGCAATCATAAATTACTCTGTAGAATATTCAATATGATGATTTTCGTTCATGTTATTACTTCAAATCAAAGAGAAACATCTATATCTATTTTTATGTCATTATTCACAAAGACTTTTTTAATAGCACAGTATTGCTATCGTGAAGTTGAACACTTAGAAATCAAGGAATGTCAGCAGTAAGGATCTATTATATATGAAACCTTTTCTCTTTCTGTCATATACACAACTTGCAACAAACCTTATTTATTTGATCATCTACTAGTTTTCAATTGAGCTTTTCCTCATTTAATACAGGCCATAGAAATTTTTTACTGCATATTTTACTCCAAAGACAGTAATATATATTTCGCTACACTTTTCTTTCTGATTATAATCATGGCACTTCCAAAATATTAATGTTTGCTTTCACAACATTTGAATGAAAAATGAAGCAAAAGTGTTAAAATATTTTTTTTTCTGAATTTTTCATTTTAAATGACAGGGTTTGAACACCATCTAGGGCCTTACATATTTAAAGTGCATTTTCTATTGCCTCAGTCAAAATTATGGGCGAGCTACACTTTATAAATAATACAAACCCCAACTCTGAAATCCAGCACTCTGAAACAAGGGATTACATAATTAGTTGTAAACCATTAAGGTATTGATAAATATGGCTTGCCTTTACCACTCAGAAAATGTGAAATAGAGTGAAAAGATACAATTTTCCAGAGTAGTATATATTTGCTTGGACTGTGAGATCACCTTTCTGCTTCTACAGATAATCTACCATGAAAAAATTAGGATGTGATCACATAAGCAGAAGTATAAACCTAGTACATAGATGTCCAAGGTATTTCTGGTTTTCTGGCTATGCCATTAAATCTAACAAAAAATTTCAACAGTAATAGCTTTAACAACACTTAAACTGCATCATGTAGTTAGAAGCATTGCTCATTATGTCTGTAGGAAGGCAGCTGTGGCAAATTAGACATCATGTTAGTTACGGCATTTCCTTAAATTTTACTGCTCAAGTCTGCAAGTGTAACAATGTTCCTTTAACACAGATGGGCCTGTGTGTATTATTTTCTTAGTTAAAAAACAAACTCGCTTTGAATTTGAAATTCTAGTGCATGGAATCCTGCTGATCTTATTTGCTACTCCAGAAAAGCAGATGCTTTTGGAGAGTTTGATGTCCTTATATCCTTGCTCTTTTCTTGGTTCTGTTTCAAAGGCACTCCCAAACTTTCCTTTTCCACAAAAACTTCTTATTTGCTTTGTATCTCCTGATTTTTTTTGTTATCAGGCTTCCTGCATGCCCCTCCCTCACCTCCCTCCCCCCTCCCCCATCCCCCCCCCACCCCGCTCTTCCCCCAAGTGTCTGATTTATTACTTCTTGTAGTAGCTTTTTGTTCAAGTTTAGACTTTGGAAAAGGTTCTCCCATTTATTTCCTAATTTTAGTCTGGTTTCCTACTAAAAGACTTCTAGTTTTCACATTTTCAACTTATATTAGCCCGTGTACTTCTTGCCTCCTTATACGCATCTTCCCAAGTGTCCAGAAGAATTGTTAACCCACTGCTGCAAGGACCATCATGTGGGACTAAGCCTGTAGATCCCCACAGCAAAGAAGGTGCCTCAAAGAATTTGTGCTCAAGTATAGTCCAGCTGCCACTCCTGAACTATTCTTTTTTGTACCTCTCATTGATAATTTAGTTAGAACTTCCTTCTCCTCTCTGGCTAGAATTTTTGCATTGACATTTCCTTCACCCTACATGAAAGACAAAGGCTTTCTTCTTTGCTGGAATGTAATGAAATTCATAGTGACTCTTTCAGGACAGAAACAAAACCTGCTCCTGTAATACGGAGTCTCACAGCCATATCTTGTCATTGTATTAAAGAACTTTTTGAGTTCTCTCTACTTAACCTCATGATAAACGCCTATATACATGTGTGATTCATTAGCTTTGGTAAAGGCTTTATGGTAATAATCTTCTAGATAGTGAGAAGGGTTTAAAACTCAGATTGAAACTCCCAGTAACAATGTTATTCTATAAAGAAAGATCCTGCCACTACCTCCACTGTTGACATCTCAGGAGGAAATCTAGCTCAATCTGTATCACAGTGAGAGACATAAGGTGTCATGTAAAGTGAATTGCCTGAAATGTTTTCTGGGATCTAAAGTAGGAATCAGATGTATAAATAAAGCAAACATTTTACACTGTGAAATTTAGAAAAACATGTAAGTGTTTTTTGTATAAATGGTTGTTTATGTCAAAAACTTTAACTTTAGTTCATACATACAAAATATCTTTACTTGTAGACTGAAAGGTGGTATGATAAAGTCCTTAAGCTGGGGGCTGCAAAAACAATGCCATTTGCCAGATTGCAAAGATAGGTTGTATGTTTGAATTTTCCTGGCATTCAGAACTGTTCAAATTTGTGAATGGTTGTGTAACATTCAATTACCTTTTAATTCTTATAGCCTATAAATCTGTATGGAGATTTAAATAGTTGATTCAGGAGTTTGGGGAGGCATTCAGCTGCTTAAACACAAGTTGCTTGATGCCATTTTTCAGGTCATCCTGTTTCATATCCGACAGCATTGTATAGTTTCTTAGCATGCGTCAGACAACTCACGTGGCACTACAATGAGGCAGCTGAGAGTCATTGTTAGGAAGAAATTAATCTCATCTAAATGTAGACACCTACAACATAGACTTTTACATTCCAGCTAGTCATTACAGGGTCATTTTCTAGTCAGTGGAGAGCAATAAGTACTTCAAGAGCCTAATTTATCTGATTGAATGTATATGTCTACTCTAGAATAAGATGAACCATGCCCTAAAGGTATCTTTTAAATATAAAGGTATCTAACATGATTAGCTGAGATTTAGACATCTATATTGTAGACATCAGCATTTACCCAGATGAACGGGACTCGTGTCAGCAGAAGTGAAGGAATTTCCTAGCAAAATGAGTCTGGCAGACAATGGTGGTTCTCTAAAACTGCAATATCTAATTGTCTTTCTCAGTTTGGCACATTGGCTTCGAGGTTGTGTGTTATTTCAAAACCCATAGCTCAGAGTTAGGATCTCTATTGACTACCTTCCAATTCCAAACTTGTGGGTGAGATGACAGCAAAGGTAACTAAACTGTTCCTATGCTGAAGCCAGGCACACTGAAAAATTACACAAACTCAAGCATTCTTCTGCTTAGGATGAAAGTGTCTTGGAAGGATTGCTCTTACACTCTGGATATTGAAAAGACTTACCACCAGAAATCAATGCTATCTTTGCTAACTTCACAGGTATTCACTGAATTGAAGAATATATGACTCAACATAGAATAAAACAAACAAGGAATCGAATGGCACATGGAAAGGTGTAGCAGGAGTTAAAGGGAGGCAAACAAAAATGTCCAGCTCTGAACTTCAAACGGATGGGTTTATATGTATTTATTAAATAAATTTATTTATTAAACAGGTAAGTATGGAAAAAAATATTTATTTATTTACCATTGTTCTATTGGATATGTCTAAACTGAAATTCAGATTTGAAAATAGTACATGGGAATTCAAATAGCGTATCAAAGTTAGATGCTATTTCTGTACTCAAAGAATGAAGAAAAAATATCTAAGGAGAAATGAATTCTCCAAAATATAATCTTTTTCATAGCCTATGAAAACAAACTGGTTAATACATTTTTTGTGCTGTTTGTCAGCTCATGACAAAGCTGCTCACACAGAGGAAACCGCAGAAACAGCAGACTGAAAGATTATTACAAAGCTGACCTTCTAGGTGGTACTGCAATGACATCCCTTATAGTACTACACTCCAGTACTGTACTATATTTATTAGAATATAATAATTAAAAAAAAAATCTGGTTCTCTATGTCTAGCCAAGTTGACTATAAAGAAATGGCTGCCTTTTTTAATGGTCAATTAAACACTTATGATTACACAGCCGAAGAATCACAGCTTTCCTTACAGAAGATACTTGAGGTTAGTGTGACATATAAATCAGCAAACATATTTTAGAACAAGTAAATTACTAGACATTAGTAACAAGCAGACTGAAAATATCATGAAAGCAATTAAAAATATTTATAGACTATGTTTCATGAAACCAAAATAATACTCATTTTTTCAGGAGATGACTATTTACTGTAAATAATACAGTTAATGGCATACATTCATCATATCTTGCATTAATTACTTTTTTTTTCTTTCCGTTAGGATCTGTGAAACAGTTTTAAGTACCAATGTCAACAACAGTTAACATGATTAAAACTGCATTCTTAATAAGAATTTTATCCCAACTTGTATTAATGTTTATTTTAAAATGCTTCTGTGCTGTGGAGCCATCTGTTTCTAGCTAGTTATAGTACCTGAGTTCTACAGTCATAGGACCCGAGGGAGATTTTCACCTATTTTTTCTTCATAGTATAGCAGGCATTCACTACTTCATTTAAAAGAAATATGTCAAATAAAGTTAAGAAGTTGTAGTCAACAGGAAAATGTTTTCAAACTTTTAAAACTGAAACTACATGTCCTCTAATTATATTGGTATACTTCTTGATCATGAACTTGACTTGTTGATTTCCTTGCATCAGTCTAGGAAGAAGAGAAGAGATACTAACAGTTAAAATCAGCCATACTTCTGTATTTATGTTAAAAAAATACATAAGCTTTGCAAATAAGCTTCCTTTCAACATATGACTTTCAAATCACCTTTTGAAGAACATTAAAATCAATTAAACAATAAGTAAATTCTCATTTTAAAAAAGAAATCAATCAGTTGTCATTTTTGATTGATTATTCTGGAACAGACTGGTGTTTAATCTATGAATTTATTGCACATTATTCTACTACTCTAAAAACAGCATGGGAATAAAGTATGACATGTCTCATAGTAAATGGACAGAAAATTTAGTTTACCTTTTGAAGTCTTGGTTGTAGCATGTGATCATCTGCTCTTGATTTGGTAGGTCACTCCTGTTAACTGCAAAAATATATTACTTTCTAATAAAGGTCAGATTTTTAAGTAATAAGAGCTACAAAATTCACATGTTAAAAAAAAAAAAGAATATATCTTATATAGAGGTAAGGTTGTGTTTTACAGGTTTTGCCAGTGGGGATTTTGCATAAAAAATAAATCAGGCTTGGGTGATGTCACAACACACTGTAAAATGTATATGCATACTTTAATCAGATTGAGACAGAATAGGGATATACAGAGAAAGGCATACATATAATACACAAAATTTGTCTGAATTGAGGAAAACATGCAGTCCTCTGTATTCAATAGTTTATAGCCTGTCATTTTGTAAGATCCAAAAGACTCGGTGTCTTCTGCAAAATGCTTACTAAAATCTTGGAAGAACTGAAAAAAAGGAACCAGAAGCAAGGTGTTAAATATATCTGAGTTCCCTATTAAAAATATGATTAAAAAAAGGAGAATGCAGGAGAATCACTCTCTCCCTAGTGTTTAAAATAAGGTTACGCTAAGAGATACATTACCACATACACATTATGTAAGTGATGGTGATATCTATGTGATAAATTAAAGAGCTTAGTGACAAATTGCATTTATCATGCACTTTACATCATATCACCTGCAGACTCTCTACTAAATGATTACCGCTGGGACTACTTTTAGTACTTTTAGATGCAAATAGTTGAAGTCAGACAATGGCCATATTTAGCCTGTCTTGCATAGGGATAGCAGAGGACATTCCTCACTTGCTGGGCTCTGCATGGCTGGTTCAAGAGGAAAAATAAGGTTGGCTATACATATCTGGACCATATGTAGATATAAGGCATTATAGAGCACCTGCTCCTAGTCCGTTTGGTTTTCCCTGTTTCAAAACCTGCTACATTTTATAACAGACTGGAGACCACATACGCAGTCATGAAGAGTGTAGTGGAGGGCTGCATGAAAGTTAGGTCCAATGTTAACCACATGCCTAAGTCATGGAAAAGTTTAAATACATTCACTCTTAAAAAATACTGAATTCTGTATAATAAAGAGTACTGCTGAGATACAAGAAGAACAGGGAAATTCATGTCTCAGGTGAAAGGAACCATGGGAGTTTTATTTAAAAATGAGAGCAGAAATGAGAGTGGCATACTGGGGGGAAAGGCCTTGAGCAACCTGACCTAAAAATGTATTTGATTTTGCTTTGAGACCTCCAGAGGTCTTTCCCAACATAAATTAGCCTGATGCTATTGAAATAATGAGTAATAGTATTTTACATAGATTCCAGCAAGAATCCCTTTTCTTAGATATCTCTCATGTTTTCCTTCTCTCAGGTTTTGGGAATCAAACATATCAGGTATGTTTTACCAATACCTTCCTTCCTGTAAAATATCAGTAATAACAGCAATAATAATAATACCCTTCATAATATAGGAGGGAAATCTTGTGAATTTATAGGTGTGAGGAGAGTGAGAAAAATTAAAACTGTCATGCTTATACAGACCTCAGAGCTCCCTTTCACTGGCAAGACTCCAAGACCTTTCTTACTTTATGCAGACTTTGGGGTAAAAAGGAGGCTGCCAGTTGTTGATGAAAGTCTCCCTTGGCTGTTGTCCTGGCTGGCAGACTATGTTCTTTTTTTTTCTTTTTTTTTCCCCCTATTAGTTATTTAATATACTATACAATTATCCCACAGGGGTTTCGTAAAGAAAAATATCTTGTTGCAATTCTTGTAAAAATATACACCATTTTAACTTAACATTCAAACACAGAAATGGAAAGAAATTTAAAGAAATTTGCTACCAGTAAAAAAGCTAGTAGGACTGATGTGCCATTGCAAAATTTTATATAATGGGGTACCTGCCTTCAGATAGTCTTATCTCCATTAGCAAGTTCATGACAGAGATAAATTACTAGCCTGCATAATCCTTAGCATTTAGGACTATTAGTAGCATAAGCAGAGACATTAACTGATTTCACCCTTTGTCTTATCCCCAAGCACAATTCAAACTGCAGAATTAAAATTATTCTTACTTAGGAAATTCAGACATTTTGTAGAAATGTTGATTTTCATATAAACTATGAGAGCATTTCAAATAGCCAGAGCAGAAGAGTTTATTTTCCATAGTTTCACCAAATTAGTGAACAGTTCAGATCAGAATCTTGCTATGGCCAGGTATGGTTCCAATAATAATTGGGCAACAGGAAAGATGCTTCTTCGTCAGCAGTGCCTCCTGCAGACCCAGGTGCCGTGTGCTTTTTAAACTCACTTTGGCTCTGAGTCCCATCCTGTGTCTTAGGATGTGTGTCAAGGGCATGAGAGTATGATGCATAATTAAGAGAAATTATTTCATTAATTTTGGCACATTTTCTGATATTGTGGTGCAGGACTATCTGACCAAGTGTAAGAATAATTGATAAAGATGACTACATTCCCTAAAAGTTTTACAAACTGTAATAAAAAGCTATGCTATAAATCGAAAATGACCTGTAAAACTCAAGGGAAAAGCGAATATGATCTCTTCCCAGTTATTCTAGCAGAGACAATATAATTTTTGAACTTCATGACAGCTCTATTGCTTTTTTTGCCATGATTTGGCAGTGTGTTATGGGTACCTTCATCCAGAAATGCTCTTTCATCCAAGACTGCAAAGTCAAGACTTTTCTTGTCATCCTTTTATGACATTGTAACTTGAAAAAGGTACAACACTACATACAACAGAGAAAATGAGCTGGAAATATGCATTATCTGAAGTGCATTTAATTCTGAGTGGCTGAGTAACAAATTAGTCATTAGGGCAAGGGCAATACTTTTACCTGTATTTGTTTTTCATGAAAATACAAACAGATAGTATTTTACATATTTTAAAAATACAGATTGCATATTAAAATGAAATTAATTTATTTGAAAGTTATCTCCCCAGCTACAGAAATAGATTGTCTATGGAATTACAGAGGAAAAGAAGTGGTAAAACTTTTTTATAATGTTACGTTTGGCGTTCATCACACCTGACATATATATATATGTCTGAGATGTAACATCAAGGTCTAAGCAAGCTACCATTGTCTGCTTTTATAGGCAGTGGAGAGAAATAGTGCTTTCAGAAGGAGATTAATCTGATCCTTCCTAGATGCTTCTCTTACAAGGTGTCTATTACTTTCCATTGAACATTCAGCATAAGTTAACTAGCTTAAATTTATATGTCTATGACATGGTTATTTATGACATTAATTCATTCCCATCACTTAAGTATGTACATAACAGAAACATGACAGAGTAAGACAGCTTCTACCCCAAGGAAACTGCAACCCCAAAATTAGATTAAAAAATTACTGAAAAATAAAATTAAAAAACCCCACAACAAACCAAACAGCCCTCCCGCCTCCCAAAGAAATAAAAGCCAACCTAAACCAACCTAAAACACCAAACTACCATAAAAAACCCAACCAACCACAAAAACCCAAAACAAATATCAGAGAGCAGTTATCACCCTGATGGTTGTCTCCACATTATAAGGATAGTATAGCTTCAGTGATGCCTTGTGTGTTTCTAATTGAAGGGATTTTCAGGAAGGTTTACAGGCATCTATAGAAAAAATATCAAAACAAGCATTAAGAAAGATTATCTGAACCTTTAACAAACGAATTCAGATATGTGGCTGTATAACAATGGTCTTGTCTCAGAAATAATGTTCAATAATATCATAGATAGATCAAATATAGGAAACCAGAAGGAGATTTAGATTAAAGACAACATTCAGTTTCTGGTCCTGAAACATTTTTACGGCTTAAATAGAGCAGAAGGGAGATATGGAAGTAAAGAGTAAGATCTCTCTTCCAGACACTTTGAACCTGAGATGTTGATGAGGTTTCCATGAGGAGATGCCACAATTCAAAAAACAAAGCTTACAGAATGATCCAAGATCAACATTTCAGTGAAAACCCTGGTGAATATCACGGTTTCATACTGAACTTTAATCACTAGTTATTCAAAGAAATTATAATAGCAAAATATAGTTATTGATGTTTTCATGCTTGGTTAGAGTTAGAAATGTTAAGTACACAATTAAACTTTACATCAGAGGGTATATTATTTATGAAATCTTCCTTAAAAGTTTTTAGCTTTATTAAGCTGAGGAAATAAAAAGCCAGATAATAAACATGATGTATGTTTCAGTTATCAACAAGCTTGTATAGAAAAAATAATTGAAGTTCTAAAGTATGACTTTATTGACCTTATTCAATCGTAGTAAATATTACTCTTCCAAAATGTGAATTGCTTCCATAGGACTCCTGAAAGAGTAATGTGAAGAACAGAGACAAAATTGGGCTCTAAGTGAAGATGCTGCCTTAATAAAATTCTACATAAAAATACAGGTTTGATTTTAGACATTTTCACTGAGAGGAAAGAAGCCATAGTCTATCCAACTAGTATGAGAGTGTACCCACAAAAAGTAAGCCTGGCAAAATGAGTTAATGCGCATTTATGGTAACTGTTTTGTATGTTTTGTTTAGAAAGTATACTATGCAGAACAATTAACTTAAAAGGATCAAGTACATGTGGGAAGGAAGATTATCAGAGGAGACTGCAACTAAGGAAATGTTTTGCAGATGTACTGCATTTAAATTAATAAAATCTCATTAGGTTTTATGTTTGCCAATAACGGCTGGAAAAGTTACCATACATTGTAGGAACAATTACCCAAATCTTCACTGTCTCATTAGGTTTGTCATACTGTTTTCATTATAATACATTAGAACTTGCAAGTGAGCCTTCAGTAATGACATATTGTTCCAATTCTCCTTTCAGCAGGCTCTGAGATATTTTAGTATTTGTGTTATAAGCCAGCAGGTGTCTTCACTTTGGTTTTTTCTGAATCAGTTTTATACACAGACCTCCAGACACAGAAAGGAATGTAAAAGGGCTTTCAACAACCACATAAAAATGAGTCTGATTAGAGTGGAGCAAAACACACTATTTTTATGTTTTTTATGATAATTCAAGGTACTAAAAATGTGCATCTTTAGAGTATACATCTATTCCTGTAAGTCCTGTTAGTGAAAGCTGTATTAATGTAGATAAACCATGTGATATATAAAGTTTGCAAATTTGCATAACAAATGGAAGGCATAAAGCTGATTTGAATATCTAAGGCATTATAAACTTCAATGAGAACAACCAACACTGTTTGAGCTTGTAAGGCACTTGCATTTAAATGAGTAAGATTTAAAAAGGATATGATTTTTAAAGCTTCCTACTTCAGGTCTTAAGAAGCTCAAGGTTAAAATAAATACTGGATTTAAGTAAGGAGGGGAAAGGGTTTAGAAATAAATTGAAAAAAGAAATTACCTTTATTTATAACTGTTTGGTATAAATATCACATGACCTTCAAAAAATGAGAGGTTGGTTTGTGTGGTGTCCATGAGACTAGTTACATAACAAAGTAAAATGTTAAATATAGCATTAAGATAGGTTCTCGTATGTCCTGAAAATCTGACAAGAATATTATATTCACACAATGGCAATAGCTGGATTTTCACTTGCTTTAGAATTGTGATATGAAGCTTTTTATGTGACTACCACAGGCTGAACATAGTGTCAATAAATGTGGGCTTTACATTCAAATTATTTTAAAATTGGTACTTTCAGATTTAGTTTCTTTAAAGTTGCGCCTTTTAATAATTGTAATGTCTCTTGCTATAAATGTTTCATATTTATTCCTAGAAATGGAGAAAAGTGATAACAGACTATAGCTGGTACTAGGGATCATTTGCCATCTTCTCCAATCCGGTCTCATTGAAGAATGTCTCATTGAAACATGTGACACATGCTTATTATCACTATTGCATGAACCAGCCTAACAATTAATTTTAACTAGATACAGGGTTAGTTGTCTACAATCAAACAGCTTATTAAAAGAGCAACAATGAAAATTGAATTCTTGTCCTGATTTGGTAAACAGTAACTGTTTCAAGTGACTTCTAAAAATTTCTAGGCAATGTATTAAATCATAGCTATCTCTGTGCAAAAACAAAGCAATTGTTGTCAGGGCAGGAAATTAATAGGGGCTACAAAATGGTCTCTGATCCACTGCCTATTTTGCCTTTACCACAGCCTTGCTACAGTTGCTGTCACCACAGTGAAGAATAACAACTATAGTTGTGATAAAAATTGTTAATATTAATTGCTTGAAACAGCAAATTTTCATCAGCTTTCCATTAGCATGAAACAGCATGAGATTCCTCTCAACGAGCATCAGATACAGTGTAAACATCTCTAATGAACTACCTATTACAGACAGAAATATGTATACAGGAAAATTAAATGAACCAATCTCTAAATTACCTATTCCTCCTCTAGAGACACACTGTGGTGACTGTCTGTGGATTCTACACACAGTTATAGGCCAATACAGGCTGGTCATGCACTCATGAACCTGAGATGGGGCAAAAGGGAAGAAGAAAAAACCTTCAGCAACCCATAAACATGAGAAAACCTCTGAAAAGTTCATAAGAAACTGTAGGTAATCTGGAAAATAAAAAATAGGTTTAGTGAAAACCAAAAAAGGCACACAACAACATAGAATTACAGTAGTGCTGGGAGAGGATAACCAAAAATCATTCTGATGTTAAACAGACACTTTCATGGAACCTTTCCTTGATACAGGTAAAAGATACCTTTTCCCAGACAATTCCAGTGGAGCTCTTCAGCACTACTCTTGAGCCACAGTGTAATGGACTTTATAACAACTTTACACCTGGACAGCTTGCTCTCTTACTCCATATTACTCCATTTTATCTTCTGCCTGATGGTCACCCCTGCTGTTACTTATTACTGTACACATACCCTTGGGCCGGCTCTTTTTAAGATACAGGTTTTCTTAATTAATGTATTTCTTGCTGCTCTATTTTTTTCTCACTTTTAATTTGACCATGAACTTTAATTAAGCTCCTTCATCATGGCTCACAGGTTTGGCAAGATTCATGTGTGTGTATGTATATATATATATATCTGCTCACCCAGCAAGATGACCCAAGTTTTCTAACTTGAAAAAAATTCTATTATTCCGTTTTATAAGAGTTAACCATAAGAGACCTAACCATAAGAAAAATAGGATACATTGATTTAGGTTCATTGTATTTACACTGGAAATTAATTCTTTCTCTTTTTTTTAACAGACAAAGTCTAGTTTAGAATTATAAATCAGATTAAATTAGCTTCTAAATATTCAAATATTTGTTAACACTTACTGTGAACCAAAAGAGTTCTTCTCCGAAAGTGTCAGTCAGCAGCAGAATGCAACCATTTACAATTGCCTATTTCACCATTTTTTACTTTATTTTTTTTTTCACACAGCAATCCATATTTAAGTTTACTTACATGTAAATGGAAATTCTCTTAAATGTTTCAGAAACATATTGTGATCCAAAAAAGTGGATCTGGTTGGTTCCATAAGTATCTACTTGGATTTTACAGGTTTCCAACGATTTCTATTTTACCTGCTGCAGCTCATTCCTCACTTAACAAATCTAGGTATGAACTGTGAGGTGCACTTCAGTTTCTCATTTAATTTGCTTTAGACTATGCTGCGCAAAACTTGTACAAGATTCTTGGGAAATAATCTTTTTATGCTAATAATTTATGTCACTTAGTACTATTTATTAAGCTAGTCTATTTGTTGACTTGAGAGCTGCATGCCAAATTTTATTGCAGTTATTGATACCACTAGTTCCTCCCCCTCACCCCCATATACAATTTTCTGAAAATTCCTACTTCTCTAAGAGGTTACAAAAAACAATAATAAAAAACAAATATTTATTAGGCCAGACCAAACTTTTGAACCTTTTGACCCCATTTTCTCAGTAAAAACCTGTCATATTAGTGTTGTGGGCAGAAAGATGGGGATGGGACTTCACCTGTTTTTCAGTAGGAACAAGAGCAACTTGAAGGATTCTCCCAAGCCAACAAGCACACAGCAATTCCGGTTTTTTTCCTTATTGTTTCTCTACTTATATCTGTGGTCAGACATGGCACACATAACATAGCATCTTCTCTGACAACTTTTCACATGTGGGAAAAGTGATTACCTTATTCTTTCCATTTCTATGGAAAGAAGATGCAGCTGAGGAAGCTCTCTTTGAAGTTCGCTCACCTCTTCTGGAGAGAAGATGGCAGGCTGGCTAGAAATGGCCCATTCTTACTACCTGATGTATTAAATCATACTTGGCACTGTTTATGTGCTTTGCGAATGATAAATGCTCTTTTGGCATGTTACCTGGACCCTCTCAAATTCAGTGAGAGCAGCTGTTTTGCCCTTAGCCATCAACTGGTTTAGTTCACTAAGTTTGTGCAACTGTCAAGACTCTTAGTAACCAAGTAACTGTGAGATAAAATTGTGTGATAAAACACCAATTTATGTGCAAAACATCCCACAGAAATTACATTAAGATATCAAAGTTTCAAAGGCAAACACTAAAACGCTATGAATGACCAGAATTAGGGCTGATCAAGCAATTTAATGTACCTCATTAATTTATTAATTATGAGAAGTTACTAGTGATATGGTGGCCCTGTGTGTCAAATTTAAGGTTGCAGCAGTCAAATGAATTCTTTTATTTTTTATTTATGTCTGGGTATTTACTTTGCAAGTTCTTCAACCATGGACTTTTTGGGGACGTAACTGTAATTAATGCAAGATGCAACTGAATAAGTTACACCTAAACTGTGTATATGCACAATCACTTGTTGCAACACCTAGGGGAACTGTATTGGGTTTCTGTAGCAAGGTTTTAATAGCAGGGAGGGGAGGCAGTTGAGAGGTGACTTATGTGAGAAGCTGCTAGAAGCCTCCCCTATGTTTGATAGAGCCAATACCAGGTGGTTCCAAGACCGACCTGCTGATGGCAAACATTGAGTTCATCAGCCACGATGGTAGGACCTCTGTGATGACATAGTTAAGAAGGGGAAAAAAAACCCACCAGGGACAATTCCAACTGGAAAAAGGAGTGAGAATACATGAGATGAACAACTTTGCAGACACCAAGGTCAGTGAAGAAGGAGGGGGAAGAGGTGCTTCAGGCATCAAAGCAGAGATTCCACTGCAGCCCCTGGAGATGACCATTGTGAGGCAGTCTATTTCCTTGTAGTCCATGGAGGCTAACTGTGGAGCAGATATTCACCTGCAGTCCATGGAGGACCCCATGCTGGAGCAGGCAGATGTCTAAAGGAGGTTGTAACCCCATGGGAACCCTGCACTCAAGAAAGTTCCTTAAAGCACCTGTGTCCCCATGGAGAGAGGAGCCCATGTCATAGCAGATTTTCTAGCAGGACTTATGACCCTGTGGGAGACAATGGACCCATGCTGGAGCAGTTTTTGAAGAACTGAAGCCAATGGGAAGGACTCATGTTGCAGAAGTTCATGGTGGACTGTCTCTTATGAGAGGGTCCCCACATTGGAGCAGGGGAAGAATGTGACGAATCCTCCCCCCTGAGGAGGAAGGAGCAGCAGAGACAGCTGTGATGAACTGACTGCAACCTGCATTCCTTGTCCTCCTGTGCTGCTCTAAGGGAGGAGGTAGAGAAAATCATGAGTGAAGTTAAGCCCAGGAAGAAGGGAGTGATGGGAGGAAGGTGTTTTAAGATTATTTTTTATTTTCTCATCACTGTACTCTGATTTGCTTGCTAATAAATTAAACTAATTTCCCCAGGTTAAGTCTGTTCTTTCCATGATGGTAATTGGTGAGCTATCTCTCCCTGTACTTATCTCAACCCAGGAGCCTTTCCTTGTCCCTGTCCAGCTGAGAAGTAGAGCAACAGAGAGACTTTGGTAAGCTCCTGGCATCCAGCCAGGGTCAACTTACCACAGGAACGTTTATCATTGATTAAGCGTACATACTTGAACAAGACCCTCATCAAGGCACCATACAATGTAAGAACCCAATTTCTGAGATGCATATTGTCCTGTATAGGTCATGTATCCCTTCTTCAGAGAAAAAGCTGAAATGTAACTTCTTTATTCCTGTGTCAATACATTTTTAAAATCATGTAAATCCTTTGAAATGTGCTTCTTAACAGTGCCAGAAACCAGTCATAAGCTCTTGCCCTTTGAAATGTAGGACGAATGACCACAATCAGAGATAAAACAAAAATGAGAAGGGCAGGAAATTTCAAATAACACAGGAATGATTTTTTAAGTGCTAGAGAGGTTTTTTACTGCTTTAGTTACATAAATTGGCACTTCACGTGTTTCTAAATTATACCGCTGAACTAGAAAAAAATCAACAAAGCATAACTAGGTACGAGTAACTAGACTACCCTATCTAAAATCACATGCTAATAGACTCTCCACCACAATAAAACAACAGTAATAATAATGACCATGTATGCTTTAGCTTTATTTTCCAGCATACTGAAATATTTATAGTTGCCGTTAGAAGAAATTCTAGTTACTAGCATAGGACCTTAGGAAAGCTGAAATTAACAGTCACGATTCTTTTTTTTCTTTGTAAATCATTATTCCACTTATTCTTTAGCAATTAACTGATGCAGCTAAATATATACAGCAATGTACAATGAAAATAGTCAACCCAGCTTCCTTATAAGTATTCTAAAATCAGATCTCACTTTATTTAAAGGTACAGTGTTATCTCCATGTAAAAGCTTTCATTTTCAGTATTTTAGATTTCAAAGTTTCTGGATCATAAATTCATGCTGCTGAAAAAATTTAGAATATTTCTTAGTTGCAAACCACCATATAGGTCCTATGAAAGTCGATGAGAACCAGTGGATACTTTGCATCTTGAAAACCTTACACTTTTAAGAGTAGATGTTGCAAACTTCTGGACTTTCTTAGTCCTTGTTTTAACTAAATTGAAGAGAAAGAGAAGTACTTTCTTGGTTATGCTGAGAATGGTCAGTCAGAGTATTCGCATCAGCCTTACATTCTCATATTCATTTCTAGTTTTCATGCATCACTGGTGAAGAAAAAATCTCAAAATCTGGATACGAATCTTTAAGACTGAAGCAGTGCTGAATTAATGATAGCACTCATGGCTTGTAGTGAGTTACAAGCTTTGGAGGCTATGCAAGAGAATTGTGACATAACTCATTATGGCTTCTGGTACTAATAAGTTATGAGGCACTCACATGTATGAGATAAACCCCATAAGTTACAGTAGTCTATATCATCTCTCCATTATAACTAGGGATAGATGAAATAGCCAAAATTCAGCCCCAAACCCTGAAGTTCCATCATAAAATTGAGTGGATCAGCACATCTATTGATTCAGCAGCTATTTTATTTTAATCTATTTTTTTTAAAAAAATATTTTCATTTGTTATTCTTTCCTTCCTTTAACTTCTGTAGTCTTTTATTCCTATTCCTATTTTTATTGTCTTATTTATTTTATAGTCATGGTAAACAAGTATTTAGACAAACTTGCACCACTGTTTATAGTGATCACATTAGTCAGACAGAATCTTGGACATCCTATTTCTTTCAGCAAAATTTATTAATTCGCTCTAAAGGCAAAGCAACTAAAACAGATCTCTACTCATACAGAGTGAGACCAAGCTTTTACACTTCACCCTGTGCTAGGAGGAGCCCAGGGACAGATAGTCACAATTCTTTTTTTTGCTTTCCCTTTGCTGTAGGGGGAAGTCATTTTACTGCTGCCTTTTATAATACATGACTTATCTTCCCCCCTGTGAATTGCCCTATTTGGCATATTACAGAAGGAAGAATTAAGGTTCTGTATAAGCCTTACGCATGTCCTTTCAATACCCCCTAGAATTACTCACCCCAGGGGAAAATATAACATTCGCCACTCCTTGTTCTTCTCCATGTTTTCAGGTTCATTATAATGGCACTGAAGGACAGCTGGTACATGGTTCTTCATTCATTCCTGTATTTTCAGTCACAGTTTTACCTGTAACATACAATTACAAGATAGAAAACAAATCATTACAATGTAATTCAGCATGTTTTCACAACACACTAAAAGATAAAGATCCTAAACCAAATTCATAATAGATGAACACTATTTGCAGGCAAAGACCAGTGGTATAAATAATGTTGAAATAAAATACTCTAAGGTAACCTCTTGACAATTTTCTGCTACACCACTGAAAAGGTTTTATAGGAGATGTTTTGTCAAGATACATAAGGACACAACTAGATGTATGTCTACAGCAGTCTGGGTTATGAAGAAAAAAAAGAAGAATTCTTCTGCTAAAGAATAATTGGGATAGAAAAAACCCTCTTCAGCCATAACCTTTCCTCCAAACAGATAACAGTGAGAAAGATGCTTCGCAATGGGTTCTATAGGACTACACACTAGCTAAGAATCTGTACATGTAACTCTAAGGAAAGAAAGATAAAGACACAGAAAATGGAAATACAATGCCTCCCTTTTCTGTGCCTCTGTGTAAGACTTAAGTATAATGTGCTGAAACATTCAGTTGGAAGCATTTTAGAATAGAGACAAACCCATCAAGTGGGAGGAGGACAGACTTGCTGAACATTTCAGTCGCTGCATATGAGCTTTTTGTTTCAATGATTGGTCATCATTCTGGGTCATTGCTGATAAAGATCCCCCTATAAGGGAGTAAAAGATTTACCCTAGATTAGGCAGTGTCTATGTCATTATGATTCTGCTCTCAGAATCATGCAGGTGGCATGGAAGTTTATGGGCAACACACACTGGTGCCTAAACAAAGGATCATTTTTGTCTGGCATTTTACCAGACTTTATAAAGTAACATTATGTCACATAATATACAATATATAGAACACATTTTGGGGAAATGTTTACAATTTTCAACAGATACTGAAATAGCTAATCTAATTGAATCTGTGGTGCCTGCAAAATGTCAGTTCAAATACCATAAAACATTACTGCTGACTTATCTAGAACAGGCTTGCTCTGTTTTTTACAGATTCATAATGTGCTGTAACATCAACTGTAATATAACATGATGCATATTTTAATACGTACATAAAACTCTCTACTGGGAGTTTTTCTGTTCAAACAAATCTTAAGAAGCAATGGTCTTTCAAGGCAAGTGGCCTGTTGGTGATTCACTTTCCCTTACCCAAAAAATACAATAGCATTAAAACCAATGATTCTTATCACTGTCATCTTTATCTTTGTCACTTTTGTATTAAGATTTGCCTGTCACATCTTGTTCTGCTTTTCACTGTAAGGCTCAGATCCACAAAAGGCCTGGCTATGTATTTTGCATTCCAGGAGTCACTAGGTAAAACATGTAAACAATGTTAGAACTATGATAGCATTTGCAGATCATAGAATCATAGAATGGCAAGGTTTGGAAGGGACCCCGAGGATCATAAAACTCCAACCCCCCTGCCACAGGCAGGGTCACCAACCTCAGGCCTGGAGCTGCACAAGGTTGCCCAGGGCCCCATCCAACCTGGCCTTGAACACTTCCAGGGATGGGGCATCCACCACCTCTCTGGGCAGCCTGTTCCAGGACCTCACCACTCTTTCTGTAAAAAACTTCCCCCTAATATTCAATCTAAACCTTCCCTCCTTCAGCTTTAAACCATTCCCCCTTGTCCTGCCATTATCTGCCCTTTTAAAAAGTTGATTCCCCTCCTGTTTGTATGGTCCCTTCAGGTACTGGAAGGCTGCAATGAGGTCACCCCGCAGCCTTCTCTTCTCCAGACTGAACAAGCCCAGCTCCCTCAACCTCTCCTTGTAGGGCAGATCAAGACCATGTTTCTGATCATCCTACCATAAATGCCTCATCATGACATTAGAAAGCTTGCTCGGTCTAACTCCCTGCCTTTGATAGATAAATGTCCACATTGTAACTACATTGTTAAATTAAAGTGGAGAATATTCCTTGCATTTAGTTCAACTAAGCTTTGCTTCTAGCCTGGCAGTCAACATATTGCCTTTGGAGATGTGCAATTTGAACTTCAATCCACCCAGATTAGGAAAAAAATTACTTTTCTCACTTTTTGTTGAGTGCTTTTAACACTGCTACAATGCTAAATTAGCTGAATATAACATTTCTATGGTGTAAATTACTTTTTGACATTTACAGGGGACACATGGAAAGATTTATCTCATTTATATCTATAACATGTTGTTTAAAAACCTTCATTTTTTAATTGCAGTATTTGGGTAGTTGAAAAAGCAAATAGTAGTATTCATTCTTTGACTATAAAAGAAAACTAGTTGTGAAACTTGTATCTGCATTGCCAATGACCATATTTGGTCAGAGGAATTAAATTCTACAATTTCTTAAAAGGAACATTCTGGATAATTTCCAAGACTCGCATGCAGGCTTAAATTACCTAAAGCAAAAATGGTACAAGTAATAAATAGATGTTTCCACTTTTGCAAACTACAATTTATTTTGGCTTTGTCTTTCTCTTCACAGCCTAGCAGCTTGTACCTCTCTCTTGTTTGACCATTCATCTTATTCTATGTGGTAGCAAAGGGAAAGTAAACCCAGAACTATTCAGTTTGCAAGGAATGTGCTATTTGAGTTAATCTCCAGTAATTTCTTTTTGGCCTAAACTGGCCTTATGTAGTAACATTCTGTTCAGACTTCTTAAGTGTTTCAGATACCTTACTCTAATTTTGATGTTGGATTTCAATGAATGCTATCTAATGTTCCTTTTCTCACTCACCATAAAAGATAAATGGATGAACGTTTAGAATAAGGTACTAATCTCTGCAAATAAAGTCATATTTTCATATCTCTTGGCTATCTACAGATTTGTGGTGCAGTTCTAATTGTAACATGAAGGTTTTACTTGATGCAGTAAAATAGTGGATGGCAGTGAGTTCACTTATTATTTTAAATTCCTTGAAATCTAAAATAACAGACAACTGCTCCTGTGTCTCTCCCTGTTAAGACACCCATGAGCATAGTCAACATCGCTTAGATTGACAAAAATATGTTGGCACTTAAATATAATGTCTCGTTCTATAACGATTCAGGAACATGTCTAAGGAGGTTGGGCATCCAAAGTAGAATTTTGTGTAACAGTTAGGCAATTACACTGTTTTGTTGCTCTTATAAACATCCTCTCTGCACTTTTCAAAGCCCAGTCTAGAGCTTTTAGATGGACCTCATGCAAACATTAAAAAATCCAAAAGACAATGTTGAAAACCTGTGGGTCTTTTTAAGAAGAAAAACTTCACAGGGGAATCTCCGGTCCATAGGCAAGAGTTTAAAAAAAAAAAAGTTCAAGACAAAAATCCCAGAATAATAAAATATTTAAAACTAGATTTTGCAACAACTTGACTAAAATAGTCAAGTAAAAATTAATTAAAATGTAGTAAAAATTTGTTGTGAAATCAATACATAATATAAAATTTATGTAAACAGCTCTACAAGGAAAATTAAAAACTTGAATCTTTTTAGAACTTTCAAATTGGAAGTAAGAATTATTAACAGGTGACCGACTTTCAGGTATTCCACTGAAAGGAAGTGAGATTTTTCTTCCATTTGTAGGTGGAAACCTCAACATGATCAGGATTTAATTGTCACAGTAATACCTATTTGAGACATAGCCCTTCTTTATTATCTGAAGCCTACTAACTAAATGCCATTATAATATTATAGCAAATATCGTAAGTGAATAAATTTATTTTTAAACCTCATCTCTAGAATGATAACAAGTAGCCAAAAAGTACCTGGCAGTCATGGTGCCTTGTTCCACACAAAGTAATTGTTTAAAACTATGAATAGAGAAAAAATATTAATAAATAAATATTTTCAGAATTTAAGTAATGCATTTCAAAGTGTGTATGAGTAAAGGAATCTGTATTGTAAATGTTCAAGATTTCCATCAGGATTTGTGAGAAATCTTAATGTCCTATATTGCCTCAAGAACACCTATTTGGATTTATGATGAGAATTGTTTAGACTTGAGTCTCACTTTGTACATGTTGGTGTTCTAAGATATCAGACACATTTTTACAATTTTTATAACAAATATAATAGATCCCAGTAGCAGTCAAGAATTGTGTGGGAGTAAAACACTTTGTTGCTGAATCCTTGTCCATACATAAGTGACAGAAATAAAAGAGAGGGGAAAATGGAGAAACAGAGAGGTGAAAAATTCAGAAGTGCACTTCTGTGGTGGTTTGATCCTGGCTGGAGGACAGATACCCACCAAACTCATTCTGTCACTCCCCTTTTCAGCTGGGCAAGGGAGAAAATACATATTGAGAGGCTTATGAGATAAGGACAGGGAGAGATCATTCCATAATTAGTGCCATGGGCAAAACAGACTCAACATTGAATAAAGAAATGTCTCTAATTTATTATATAACATTACACACACAGAAAAACAAGAGTCAGATAATGAGAAGTATATTCCGATCTTAAATCACCTCCCCCCACACCTTCCTACTTAGCAGACTTCATTTTAGTCATGATTTCTCTCCATTCTTCCCCCTGCATTGTGGCACAGGGAGGGGCAGAGAATGGGGAATGGGGGTTTCAGTCAGTTCTTCACAAGTTGTTTTCCTTCTTAGATGGGGCGGTGGGGGGAGGGGGGGAGGGGGGGGGCGGCATTCCTCACATTCTTACCCTGCTGCACCATGGGGCATGGCATCCCACGTACTGGAGACAGTCTTTAACGAACTTCTCCAACATGAGTCTGTTCTGTCGAGGCTTCAGCTCCTCACCAACTGCCTCAGTCTGACTCCCTTACATGAGGTGCTGACCTTCAGACCCAGACTGCTCCAGCCTGGTCGATCCCCCATGGAGTCACAACTCCTCCTAGCAAACCTTCTCCAACATGGGTAGGTCTCTTCATGGACTGCAGGTTTCACTGCCGGATGCTTGCTCTGAGGCAGGCTTCCCCCAGGGTCACAGAGTCCTTCAGGTCTCTCCACCCACCCCGGTGTGGGGTCCTCCAAAGGCTGTAGATGGGATCTCTGCTTCACCATGGTGTTCTCCATGGGCTGCAGGGGAATCTTTCTCTCCGGCATCTGAAGCATCTCCACCATTCCCCCCTCCTGCCCCCACCCTCCCCCCCCCCCACCCCGCCCCCTTCCCGATCCCTTTCCTTCTTTACTGACCTTGGTAACTGCACAGTTTCTTACATCTTCTCACTCCCTTCTCTGGTGGGAAAAAAGTGTCTCCTTGCGGGATTTTTCTTCCTAAATGTGATTCTCAGAGGCACTGTGACCATCACTGATTGGCTCGGCCTTGGCCAACAACAACTACGGCCTTGAGCTGGCTGGTGTTTAGCGTCTCAGGCCTTCAGGGGTGGTTTTTAGCTGCTTCTGCAGAAGCCACTCCTGCAGTCCCCCCTTCTCCACATACAAAACTACAACTTCTCTATATTTCTTGTTTTAATAGGATTTTAAAAGAAATGGGGAAATTAATACATCTAGATTTTAATTTACTGTAGGAAACATAATTTATTTTCATCAGCATGAAATTATTACAACCAAATTCTAAGATGAAATTATTGTGATGAAGTCTATATTAATCTATTGGAAAAAAAAAGTCTATTGAGAAATGCCATTGTTTTAATAGTGCTGCATGATTATCTGAGGAAAACAAGGTAAGGATATGATGATACAAAGTGTTTTCTTATGACCTATGACTTACATAATCTTAGCATCTTCAGTTGAAAAATCAGGCAATTTTAATTGTGTTATGATTCAGTGATATCTGCCACTGTTTACACTTATCATATTCACATAGCTTTTCAGTAAAAGATTAATTCCATATCTGTTAAACACAGATTTCTTAAATTTTCTACAATAAGTAATATTGCCCTGGCTCAGTTTCGTAAAAAAAAACCCAGATGGGTTCAGATTAGATATTCAGGTTCAGATTAGATGGTAAAAAAAAGGCTTTTACTGAAAGAATTGTCAGGAACTGGAACAGGTTGCCCAGGCAGGTGGTTGAGTCACCATCCCTGGATGAGTTTAAAAAAGGGTGGATGTGGTACTTAGGGATATGGTTTAGCATAGGATGGAAAGGGTTGGACTTGATACGAAAGAGCTTTTCCAACTTTGTGATTCTATGTGATTAAAAAAGGTAATTCTAACAGAACTGTTGATACCCCTCTTACTGTGTGTTTTCTACTGCTATCAGTGTTGACTTTTGTGAAATCAAGTGTTCACAGCATATGCATGTCCCGACCGTATATTTCAACCTTCAGGCAAACCTTCCAAAGTAATGCACAAACTGTAACTTGCTGTTGTCCATCTTGATTGGGTGAGGCCAGATGTATCAGATGACCCCATGGTACTTTCTCTTACAGAAAAATAATAGAGTCATGTGGGTTTATGTACTTCTAATTTTCTATTTTCTCAAAATTCATTATTTAGTGCTGAAACCAAAACATAAGTCACTGTAAGCTTGTTTTCTGGTTTTTGCTACTATGATTTGCTACTATGAATATGTTTTTCATACTTTCTTTCTAAAGTCCAACAAAAGTTTTTCATACTTTCTTTCTAAAGTCCAATAAAACAGCTACAGATTCAGGTCTGAGCCTTGCGATCATTTTGCATGATGCACACAATCCATTTTCATTCATCACCTGTTCAGGCAGTTACTTTTCTCGCTTTCCATGATTAAACTTCAACCTCATACTCCTTTTATATAGATACAATATGGTTTTGTCTTACATACACCCACCATGAACAGTGTTACGTTTATGCTCTTGTTACTGCTGCTGCTGGGTATGATAGGATAACAGAAGAGGGAAAGGAGCCTTAGGAGCAGCAGAAGCTGTGTAGCACTGTTTCAGTTTGCAATAAGTGGAGGAAAAGTGGTGTGACTGTTCAGCTTGCCTATGACTTGCTGAAAAACCTTATTCTCATTGTCTTAAAAAAAAAAAAGTCAGCCACATGGGAGTTTATGACTCAGCTTTTCTTTAAACATTGACACTATAACTGGGGCTTGCTCTATGCAAATACTTATGCCTTCCATCCTAAGTACATCATAAATAGGTTTAACATATTCAGCTCTCCCAAACTTCAGTTCACACTCTTGTATTAGAAAGTACCTTATAATCTACTCTTCTTATCTGTTTTTTAATCATATACTAGGAACTGTGTGACATTTCCTTCCTAATGATTGTGTTTATGATGGATGGTTGAAAAGGTTTTCCAATTTGCAGTACATTTCTCTTTATCATATTTCCTGGGTGGATGTTTTTGGCATAAGGTAAGCTGTTTTCCACATTTTCTTGTTATGTCAAATGTGACAATTTATCTGTTAATCTTCTACTCCATAGCTTCAATTTCTCCCTTCTTTTCTAGGTATATAGAACCCTACTAGTACTTTATGCTACCCCAAAGCTGTTGAGGTGATACCCTTTTCATTCTTTGTGTGGTTTTCCTTTGTCTTGAATTCCTTGAAAATTTGAGGGAGAAAAAAACCTTAGTTGCTTTGAGCTTTATCTATGAGTATTGCTTCTCACTTCCTACTCCTTCACGTTTTAAAACTTAATGGATATCTACTGCCTCCCAATATATAGGCCCGTAAGTAACAAGGAGAAACAGAATGGAAATATATGTTCAAACATGTATCAGAAAATTGATGTTCTCCCTTAAATCTGTTTAGGCCTTTGAATCATTTAATGTAAATTGAATTCTGGTTCACGTTGTCTTCTTTTAATAGTTACGCAAAAAACAGGTCTGTCTTTCCTCATTTAGAGATATATGATATCGACATTAAACTTAAGTTGCCTTTCTTGCTTTATTTTTAAGGCAAAATAAAGGATGCTTAGTCTTCACAAGTGAGGAATTCATAAAGTTAGTACAACAGAAAAAAGCTACGTTATACTGAAATTGGCTAAAGCTCACAGACTGGCTGAATCTGTGAAATAAAGAAAAATACATTTGCAAACTTATCTGCTTCCTTATGAAGTTCAGAAAAAAGAAAAATCCCTTACCACAAGATAAAAAGCATCTAAACCAAAGTTTAGACTTCCTGAATCAATTTTTGTCCCTAAGATTCACTCCTTACACTTTTCTCTGTTTGTTTTAATGTAGCATTATAAATAAAACAAGCAGCAAGTCAGTAGGAACTATGAGGCAGCCTGAACAGAAACTAATCAGATGACTCCCAACAAACTGTAGATCATGCCTACTGAATCATAAATGTTGAAAGCAAATGTAAACAAAAATTGGGAGAGGCCACTAAACAATTTGGAGATGATAAAGTACCTAAACCTAATGGCAGCTACAGCATGTGCCTGAATATAACCCAATTATATTAAGAATGGTTTTGAAATGCTGCTTTTCATCATGTTTCTTCCATTCTTTGGAGTCTGTAGTGCTGACCAACATCAGCTACTATTAAAGAGTCTTCATGCATGTAAAATAATATGATTTCACAATGATTACATATTCACTCTACAGCTGGCTGAGTTTTTACATCTCCATTTGTCATTGACTATTGTGTCCAATTAAATGATTAGCTTTTAAAAACTGCTGCACATTATGAGAGTGAACTTGTGTTCCATTGCACTGAGTGATGCAGAAACAAACTCATTACAGCATGTAATTCACCCATATTAAATAACAAACAGATGGCTGCTGTAAATGAGAGCTGCTTTTTCTCTTCAAAAGTGCCAGGAAAAAGGTGTTTTTATTTATCTTTGTTTCCAGCTTCTTTCTGTTTTCTTGACAAGTGGGCAGCTGGTTGCTGAGGTTTTCAATTGGTGCAGAAGAATGAAAAGCCTGTTTCCATTAATTTCCCCATAAAATAAGTCTTTGAATCATTCCTGTTATAAATGCATGTGCAGTAGCAAGCTGCTGCTTGATTAATTCACTTATTATGAAGATTTCATCTTTTATAAGAGGGCCTGCAGGTAATTTATCTTGTTTAGTAAGATTAGAAAAATGTAATTATCTTGATACCTTTGGACCCCTCTCATTTTAATTGTGTTCCCATAAATTTCAAACATAAAGATGGGATTTTTTTTTTTTTTTTTTTTGCACAAATGTTCCAACATGTGGTAGAAAAATGTGTTGTAAGATCTGCATAGAAACTTATCAAGTAAAATGCATTTGGATTATACTATTAAAGGAATGCATACAAATAAAACCAGTATACAGTCACGGAAACTTACACAAATATACACATTTCTGGTTCTTTCGTCATAGGCTTTAATAGTTGGAGTTGGATGAAAAATGCTGGGATTTAATTTATTTTTTTTCTTTTTTTCTTATTCAATAATGCATTTCACTAGGGAATAAAAAAATGTTTCATTTTCACAAATCAAGTAAAAATTTTGTTTCTGTTCATATATACCACTAATAGCAATAAAAAAAAAGAAAACATATGAGCTAAATTGTGTATGTAACATCAGCTCCTCTGAACGTCTTCAGAATCTTTAAGATTTTTTTCCCTCCTCTATACCTTACCTTCTCTTTGAGTGCAAATTTGAGTGCAAATTTGAAACAAATAAGGATCCATAATTCTATCACTTTAATATTAGTCTTTTTTTATCTTCTCAAGCCAATATTTGGGCTATTTTTTCTTGGGCTTTTATTTATTTATTAGTTTTTTTATATAATGGGGCCTTTTTAAAAATCTGTTTCCAGGACTATTGTTCTTATTTTCTTTTCCCTAGTTTCTAAGAACCTCTTGAATGTTTTATCCATTCTCAAACAAGTCAACAAACAACTTTGTATGTCTGCCTTTTTCATATTAATTTTAATACAATTTCCATAAAATAGACTTATATGGTAAATGTAACCATGGGTCACTTAGCTCAGACTCATGTTTCTGGCTATATCCTAGAACAAAAGTTAAAAGCAGAAAACAATAAAAAGACAAATGTATAGTGTTACATTTGAGTATACTTTTTTTCAGTTTTCACTATCTGCAGCTGAAGGAAATGGAAATTTAAAAATCAACAAATTATCTAGAAATTCTCATCTCCATTATTACAAAATTATCAGATCAGATCAGGTGAACAGATCTATTAAAATTTCTTGAATGTCAAATGCCTTTTCATATTACAATGGGGTAAAATATCTTTTCAATATGTTTAGAGTTAATTTTTTTTCAGGATTCAGCATCCATATCTTTTCAGCTCTTCAGGATTCCTAAATTTGAATTCTAGTGAACTGAGCATTGTAAGAGGCAGCACTGGCACCATACATAGCAATGTGTAAGGGACAGAGGTTTTGCAAAGTGAAAGTTCAGACAGTAAAGAGACTCATAAGAATATGCAAACTGTACAAGGTTGAAGCCATGAAACTGAGAAATGTGTACAGATGGTTGAAACATTTCAAGTCAGGTGAGACTAGCAATTGTGACAAACCATGATCTGGGAGACCTGTGTCAGCAACAACACACATGAATGCTGAAAAGGCTGAGCAGCTCATTAGGGAAGATTGACGAATAACCCTTAATGACCTTCTACTGCTCCAAATTGCAATTCTGCATCAGCACACTGAATCCAGTAGTGGTCTTCTCTAACATTTCTTCATGCCAGGTCCTATGAAAACTTGTCCTAAGGCATGCATAAACTTGTGACACTACTCTTAAAATTACAATTAAATTAAAAGCTAAATTAGAAGATATATTCTTAATTCTAACAGAATGTACCACTGCAAATATATTTTGATTTCTTTTCAAGCACCTTGTGCTTTCTCAGTAATCATACATGTTGATATGGTTTTTGTTTATACTAGGTTCTAATTGCCAAGGGGTCTGATTAAGGTAGAGGGGGTTTTGAGGTTTGTTTGTTTGGTTTTTTTAAATTATATTTCATGCTACAGAAGTCAGCTGTATTCTGCAAAGAAAGTGTAAGCCCACTGAGAGTGCGCAGAGGTTCACAGTCTAATGGAAGAGTTAGTTAAAAGCTGTTATATTTGTCTAAATATTGCCCAAGTAAATTGCCAACTACAAGAGTGTGCTCTACATGTTTTAGGAAAATACAATCCAAACTTCTGTAGATTCTAGAAGCTTAAAAACTACATTTTGTTTGTCTGATGTACATTTAATGCAATAACTGGTTTCTTGTAGTGTGTGGTTATGGTACTTTCTAAATTACATTTACTAAAGGGATGAAGGTTTGCTAACAATTAAAAGTGAGTAAGTGTTCTTTCTTATCTCTGGGGTTAGAAGATAAAAGCCAGCTGATGCAATTATTTAATAGTGGACAGATAAAAAGTCTGCTGTGTAGGATAAATAAGATGCTAAGACAAACAGGAGCAGTTTGTACTAACAAAATTGGGATGCAGTTGGTCAATAAAATTAAAAGCAGACTGCTGTAGCACAGCGAGATGACAAAATCTCAATCTTCTGCAACACATAGTCTGTGCTTCAAGCTAAATCTCATCCTAACACCAAAAATTTATAGTCCATTCTCTCTGAAGAGCCTAAACATTGATGTATTAAATCAACTGGAGATGAGGAGAATCAGAGACTTCCAGGTAGCATCTACCCCTGTTTTACATTCCATGCAGCCTTGGGTGCAATCAGTTTTTACCATCAGCTCATGGAATAGCTTTAGTTTTAATGATTTTATTTGGAAGGTCTCCGCTTAGATTTCCCAGTAATAGTGAGTAGTGTGGCTTGGATATCTAAAGAAACATACGATGTAAGACATAAATATGTAAGTCAGACAAAAAGAAAGATAATTGAATAAAAATATTATATCTTATTCTGAATTATGAGGACTGAATATAGACTTGTATTTTCTAATATTGCCTGGTGTCAGAACCAAAAACTTGAATATGTTAGGGTTCACATACTCAGACCATAGTTCAAGCTCATTTCCACTTTCTGAAAATATTTCCATTTGAGTGACATTTCTATGACTTATTTCTTTTTTATTTCAATAGATTTTGAAAGAGGTGCAAAAAGTCAGTTGTAATTGAGAACCTACTTTAGATTATGTAGTCGGCAAGATTATGAAAAAGGTCTTCTCAAACTTTGCCCACAAAGTGCTTGTTCAGTAATTCATTAACTTGTTTTAATGAAACAACATCTCATTGTTATTTGGAAAGAAATTAATCTCCTTTCTAAAAAGTTTGCATAATGTATTGAGAAAGGAGTGACTGCAGAAATCTGCTGATCAGTCTTTTGAGGATTCCACATAGGCTGGGTAAACTTTTATCTAACATATTGAGAAAACTATATACACACGAAATTGCCTGCTCAGGCATTTAGTACAGACTAAGAACAAAATATGTTAAGGTTGCAACTTGCAGGCCTTTTTAGCAGTCATTGAAACCTTAAGTTTAACCAAAGAAAATTAACACTTCCCCTCGGCTCTCAATTAATGTCTATCTTCATCCAACACAGAAATATTTTATAAAATAGTACACAAAGTATATTGTAATCACCCTTTGTAGAGTCTGTTAGTAATAAGTAACCAGTGCATTGTAACATATTATTATATATATCTTGGATATACATTTGACATATGTCTATAACTCATATACAATGTGTATGGGTGTCTGTGTAACTACTCCATAGATAAATTACAACACCTTTTTAAGAATATTTACTTTAAAATTCCTTTGACTTAAAATCAAGGTGGGTGGTGGTGGTGGTGGTGTAAGGAAGCAAATCACAAGACTGGAAATAATTCACAGAAGACAGAATCACAGAATTGTAGGGGAGAATTGGAGCATCTCCCCTATGATGAAAGGTTTAATGAACTGGGGTTGTTCAGCCTTGAGAAAAGAAGACTGAGAGGGGATCTTATTAATTAGTGTCTTACGTGTGGGAGACAGGGAAATAGCCAGCCTCTTTTCAGTTGTCTGTGGAGACAGGATAAGGGGCAATGGCTTCAAGTTAGAGCACAGAAAGTTCTGCACCAATATGAGGAAGAACTTTTTCACAGTGAGGGTGACAGAGCATTGGGACAGGCTGCCCGGGGGGGTGGAGTCTCCTTCTCTGGAGATATTCAAGACTAGTCTGGATGCCTATCTGTGCAATATGTCCTAAGGAACCTTCTTTGGCAGGGGGGTTGGATCCAATGATCTCTTGAGGTTCCTTCCAACCCCTAAGATTCTGTGATTCTGTGACTAGACCCATATATGTGCTTTCATGGAGATATAAAAATGATGAGGAATTGAAATATTGGGAATTAACATAGTATGTAGAACTTAGATCCCAAAATCTGCCATACAATTTGATCCCACAGTAGCACAGAATATATAGAAGATCATGTTCTTCCAGGATTCTAAAAGCAGGTGCTGGAACAAGGTGAAGATATCGATATTTTAAAGAAACTTAAAATTATACTGACATCCATACCCTCAAACCGTACGGGAATTTAGAATTATGCCCACCTGTTCTGTGAAGACAAGTTTTTCAGAAATCTTAAACCACCTGTATTCCAAATTGGATCTTAGTACCTATTTTTGTTAAAGCAGTTAATTATAATTTTATCTATCAAAACTGTTCTCTGACAAGTGAAATCTTGTGAACTCACTTAGATCTGTTTTGGGCAGAGATCATTTAACAAGACTGTTAAAGTATTCTTCATAATTTTAGAAGTTCACTCAGTCATAAAATTCAGTTCTGAATGAACTAATTTCCCTCTTCCCCCCCTTTTTTAAAGCATACCACTCAGGCTATGAGAAAATCATAAGTTTATAATATCTAGGTATAAAAAGTGTATTATCATTTCTTAGGAATATGACTCCTAAGGTGACAGAAATTGAATATTCAATTCCCTTTCAGAAGACTTAGACAAATTCCTTTATGGAGGTCGCCTGATCCCTTAGAATTCTGCCAGGATGAGTGGAGCTCATGAAAAGTTGCAAGGTAATGTCCTATGTTTTCATTCATGATATTTTTGAATATTTTATATTCTTCCCTCCCTCAACTTTTATGTTGCTACTTGATTAATTTCTTTATTTTTAGTACCTTAAGAGGCACACCTTTTTTTAAGTGACCAGTATCAGACTGCAATTTTGGGCTGAAAAAGAGTCCAGCTTTTAAATATGAATATAATTTTTCTTTAAGGAACAAGAACACAAAGCACTGATCAATAATATTTGCAAATTAAGAATATCCAATTTTCCTCAGTAGAGACGATAAACTCCAGTAAAATATTTGTATCCTCTCCAGTCAACCAAGACTCACATGCAGAACTCCTGCAAGAGTCAAGTCTTGTCTATTGCTTACTTTTAGAAGAAGATAAAACAGGTTTCATAGGAAAAGACATTTAGAGGTTTGATTTTTAAATTATACAGGCCAATTTCTATTTGATTTACTAGAATGTACACTCTCATACAGTGAAGATGCAGGTATGGAAAGGAATGGGTGCCTTTTTTGTTACTCATCGTATCAATTTCACATGATCTGCATGCGAAAGATTATGATTTGAGTTATGTCATTACTGACTCCAAGCAAAACATTGAAGAATAGGAGGTTGGGAAAGGGAGTGGCTTCTAATGTCTGTAGTTCGTCATACTCTTGTCCTACTAAGCAGGGCAATACAGCAAGGCACTGTCTTTTAACTTAACACTTTAGTACTGTCTGGGGATATATTTAACCTTTATTAAATTTCATACGGGTGGTTTTATTAGCTAACTATTTACTCCTCCCTGGGGCTGATCACAACAAGCAAATACCCTTAAAGGCACAAATTTAATCTACACTAGTAGTTCAATGCATTAGTTTGAATGTGTTATCTAATGCATTTCATGATTTTTAATATCTTTCCTAATAACCTAGCTGATGTTTTGGGGGATTATGGCACAACTGTTTCCAGGAATGCAACAAAGTTTTATAAATTGCATCAAATCAATAGAAAATTTGACCCAAACAAATCTGGAAGCCTCTAAAACAGGTGTGGATTTCCAAAAGGGATCATTGCTTCATGTTAGCATTACTTCTTGTGTACAGGAATGACCTAAAGAGAATTTCTGCTGCCTAGCACACTTGTAAAACGAGTGTGCACTCAAAAAAAAGTATTTTAAGTTACACTTATTTTTTTCTAAAATTATTCCTAATAAATATTAGTTTAGTGCCTAGATTAATCTTTACAATATTTTCACAGATTAACCAGTAGTGAGCACTACAGTAGATGTTTTTTATTGAATATTCAGAAATAGAAGTAGATGCAAGCAGTCAGCAGAAGTCTTAAGGAGAAGCCTTAATACTCTTTAGCTGTGAATTAGGCATGCAGGAAGCCTTCAAGCAGTAATATTTTTAACTATTAATTCATGTGTACTTTAATTAAAGACAGAGATGTATTGTTTGTGGCTTGTTTGGGTGTTTTGAATTTGGGTTTTGGTTTCATTTAGAGGCATTTTTTTGTTTCATTTACAGCTTTTACTTAGAACTTTTTCAGCCAAACATGACCTTTTTTTCCATTTCTAATCCTATAACTAGTTATAGTAAATGCTTTTACATCTACCTAGCAGAGTTATAACTCACAATGTGGAAACCTGTGGTTTGTGTTCACTGTTTTATTTTTTTCTTTTTTGGGTGAGACAAGTTGTTATAAAGGACTACTTCTTTTACGGTACACTACAGAAGTGCATAAAATGTTAAGATATTTTATGAATACCTGTCTGAATAATATGCATGATATTTAGCTACACATGTATGGCACTACAAAATGAATGCTAAGCATTCAGTGTTCACTACTTCCTTTGCTTATGCTGCATCATGATGATGCAAAACTATTTCAGTATTTCAGTTTTTTCCCCTCCCCATATTTAAAATTAATCAAATAAATGAAGATCAGTAACATGTCATCTGTTTGCACTTCAACTTCACTGACACTATAGACCATACCCATTATGGTCTTCCAGGTCAATAATTCCTGAACTAAGAAGGATTAATAGGATTTATGACCCTCTTTTCAACTGCATGTAACACAAGCAGTACTAATTATATTTTCATTAACCTCTGTGGCTAGCTCATGTTCTAATAATTTAGCCCTGTTATGGATTAATCCAATGTTTTACATGTTCAATAAAGTGAACACACAAACAAAAGCTATATAAATAAATCCTCATGGCCAAATCATGGCTGCTCTAATGAAGAAATACTTGCAAGAGAGTCACTGCTTCTAGAATCTCCTGAGGTCTGGTCATCTCTATCTCGTCTATCTGAATGACATATTCCCTAGTCAGAGAGGCATTGAGAAACCTAAATTTTAGATAAAGCCAATTTAATTACATAAAGCATAACGTTAAATGAGTGCTATGCAAGTTTCTGTATAATGGTAAAATCTGCATTTGCACATCAGGAGATGTTAATGCCACAATTTAAGGAACTAGTAGTAAGCATGTCTCCTAAATAGATTTAGAAAGCTGTTTATTCAGGAGGGATAATCTCACTTCTGACCTCTTCTGCTAACCCCTGTCTCCACTGAGTTACTTCCATATAGCTACTTTGCCAGAGGGAATAAGGGGGACAGGAAAGACATAGTTCAGCTGTACGGGGTGCATAGGGAATTGGCCAGCCCCTTTTCAGTGATCAGTGGAGACAGGACAAGGGGCAATGGCTGCAAGTTGGAGCACAGAAGTTCCGCACCAACATGCAGAAAAGCTTTTTCACAGTGAGGGTGACAGAGCACTGGAATAGGCTGCCCAGGGAGATGGTGGAGTCTCCTTCCCTGGAGATATTCAAGACTCATATGGACACCTATCTGTGCAGTATGAGCTAGGGAGCCTGCTTTGGCAGGGGGGTTGGACCCGATGATCTCTCAAGGTCCCTTCCAACCCCTACAATTCTGTGATGCTGTGATAATAACAGGATTATTCAACATGACAGCCATCCCTTGCCACTCCCCATTCCTAAGCAGTTGGCAACAGGACAATCAGTGCTGAACACTGTTTCTGCAGTCAAAAGACGAGTAGTGGCTGAATTCATCCCAGATTATGCAAATTTCCAAGAAACAAGTGCTGTCTGTCCCACAGCCACTCTTCCAGAACTGTGTTTTCACTCCTCTGCTGCAGTTAAAGATCAGCTCATTAATAACTCTGGGGCTTTCAATTTCTAGACTGAAGGCAAATGTATTTAATCTAAAATGGGTGGGAATTGCACCAAAGAAGTTAAAAATGCAGGTGTCCTCTTATCTCTTATAGAAAAATTGTGGATGGAGATTCTCAATGAGGACTAGCTGAAGGAGGGAGTTGTATGGCATCAGGACACCCCTTTTTTGGCTAGAGAATGTGGAATAAACAGTTTCTATACAGAATGTCGAAGGCCATGGTGCCCAGAGTGAGATTTTTGCCTCATTATGAAATTAATATTAAGGTTGACACCACTAAATGTTCTAATAAGCTACAGCACATGCTAAACATATATGACTACAGTAGTCAACTCTCCACCCAAATCATGTTAAACATCACCCCTGGGAGGGAACAGCTGAAGCTGAGGTACAAAGGGTATTGAGGAAGCTACCGCCAGTGTGGGAGAGAAGAAATTGAGGACCCTAAAGAAGCAGTTGATGGGCTGTGGTCCTTCTCCTTCACCCAAGACAGGGACACCTTCTTGGCAAGCAATTGTGATTTCACCTTTTTGGTGAGAACACAGGATAGTACTTTGCTAGTATTTTAACTATAATCATATATTAGTGCTATTGCAGTAAGTGTATTCATCAACAGCAATCCTGAACTCTCTATACCTGTCACTTTAATAAATATTCTATTAGTTTCAACTTTGAGAAACTGTCTCAGTGAATGTCCTTCAGGGGCTCTGACAGGTAAACATTGATATCTGGGTTTTTATATAATCCTTTAGACATAAATAGTAGACCAAGTCTGGATCTAAGACTGGACCTAGCCAGAGCTAGGCACCTCTTGGAGAAGGAGTTCAGAAAGCAAAGGCAAAATTTCTGAATCTCATAACTCCATGGGTGGAGGCCTCTCCAGTCATACATCAGACTTATACCCTTTACATGGCAAAAGGCTTAAGGCAATAGATCCATTTACCAGTCATGCTGAATCAGAAATATGAATATAAATTGACCTGGGAATCATGATAGTTAAACTGATATGGAATGTAGAATTAGTGTTTGTTAAGTGAGAAGCACTGAGTCATTTCTGTTATTTGTGTTTTTAATTCACGGCTAATGTCAAACACTGTCATTCAGTGGCAATATATGCTCAATGAAATAAAATATAGCAAAATACTGATTGCAAACAGAGAATTAGAAGAGGTATTTTGAAAAAGTTTTACAAAGTATTTTTCTATCTGATTAGATATAGGGGAACAAATCTCTAATTACAAGTGGGTTTGGTAAACCAGCAACTTCTCTTACACCCATAGTAGGTGGAATAAGCTTTTCATGGAGCTATTCCACAGAAAACCCAGCTGCGCCTTTACAGTACAGCTCATGTAACCTGCTTTAACCATTTACTTCAAGAGTTGTTCTTTGTTAGGCCTTCTTTTTGTCTATCAGCATCCAAAGTATTATATATTATCTGAGTAGCTGAGATGAATTTTTTAATTGGGATTAAATTTATCCCATTGCGGGAGATCCGGACATATACATAAAGGACCAATATGATCAGTTTATGCTATTTTTTCAAACCGTTCATCTGCTTATATAGTCCTGTGCCATGTGCTCACCTCCAGATAGCTCCACCCCTGCCATGTGCACATGTCCGGCCCCTATTGGTTGAGCGCATACGATCACATGCCCCAATTCACTCTGTGATTGGCTACAAGCCTTACAGCACGTGCAGTTGTTACAATTCAAAGGCTGGATTGCTCATGTGCCCATTGTCTGCTAAAAAGCCTCCAACATCCCATTATCCATTAAATTATATTAAGATATAGGTTCAAGGTTGACCATGAAGATTTCAAAAATTATTTTTGTATGTTGGTGTGGTGGTTTGGCCCTAGCCAGAGGCCAAATACACACCAAGCCACTCGCTCAATCCCCTCTTCAGGCTTAGGACCTGAGATAAGGACAGAGGGGTCGCTCTCCAATTAGTGCAATGGGCAAAACAGACTCAGCACAGAATAAAGGAAAGAAATGTAATATATTACTACTACAACTAATACACCCGGTGAACCGGAATGAGATAAGAAGCGGCCAGGTCTTATAGAACCTTCCCCCCACCCCTCCCTTCTTAGCACACTTAAAACCCATTGTGATATTACTCCCTTCTTCCCCCCCCAACATGGTGAGGGGAGGGGCAGGGAATGGGCAGCGGGTTTCTGGCGATTCCTCACAAGCTGCTTTTCCTCCCAAGATTTTAACACCTCCTTCCCCCCACCCCTTGCCTCTTTGCACTCTTGACTTTAATCATAGATCTGCTCCCTTCATCCCTTCCCCTCGCAGCACAGGGAGGGGCAGGGAATGGGGAGTGGGGGTTTCAGTCCATTCTTCCCGAGTTGTCATCTGTCTCAGCTGGTGGGGGGGAGGGGGGGCATTCCACACACACGCATACTTCCCTGGCAGCACCATGGGGGTCCCACCCACGCGAGAGTTGTATCCACAACTTCTACAGCGTGACTCCTCTCTATTGGGGAGCCATCTCCTCACCACAGGCCACTCAGCAGGGCTCCTCTCCATTGGGGGCTGACATTCGGGTTCAGACCCCCCGGCCTGGTCCCCCGCAAAGTCACAAGTCCCCTGGCAAACCTGCTGAGGCGTGGATCAATCTTCACAGGGTATAGGTGTCTCTGCTCCCCGTCCTCATCCATGGGCTTCGAGGGGACACCCATTTCACCATGGTCTCACCATGAGCTGCCGGGGAAACTCTCTTTTTTCACATTCTTCACCCCCCCCTTCCCCCCAGCCTCCTGCAGGCCTGGCTTTGGTGTCTGTGCAGCTTGTTAC
The DNA here is from genome assembly GCA_022605575.1 of Laterallus jamaicensis coturniculus. Lineage (NCBI taxonomy): Eukaryota > Metazoa > Chordata > Aves > Gruiformes > Rallidae > Laterallus > Laterallus jamaicensis. The sequence continues at coordinate 17,118,219 of JAKCOX010000019.1, forward strand.
ATCTTCTCTCTCCTGCTCCGGTGGCAAAGTGCACCTGCCAGCAGTTTTGTTTTCTCCTATATGTGATTCACAGAGGCGCTATGACCAGCTCTGATAGGCCCAGTCTCGAATTTGGCCTTGAATTGACCATGTTTTCAAAATATGGGGCTTGCAGAAAGCTGTAACTGCTGCTTACAAAAGCCTTTGAAGCAGCACAGCTACACAAAACTGCAACAGTTGGTTTGGGATTTTTTCTAATACGGAGAAGTTTTGGTAGTTTGAATTAGTCACATGTGCTTTAGAGTATAAAGAAAGTTATCATCATCTGTTACTCATCTCAAGGAAGTAAAACTATTCCAGACTGTTTTGTCATTCATTTCACCTGAATAGCTAAAGGACTTACTTCTGGTCTTCAGCTGCCCGGTAACCTCATCATACCCCACTTGCTTCCTGGAAGGAGCAACTTCTCCAAGACTTCAAACAAATGGACATCTACAATATCGTGTAAACCTAGGCTATGGTGCTCAAGCTCTTTTCTTCTCTTCTAGCCCTGTGTTTACTCCCTGATTTGTACTTTCACCAACTGTTTGCAAAGACTTTACTCTTTCCAGCCTTCTTCTACTCCAGCCTGAAGTTTCATATTTTCCTCTTTAATTATTTTTGAGGGATCTGTTTCTATGTTAAAAGTAAATTTATATAACGCTTATAGTAGACCCTAGCAGACCAAAGCAATCAAGTACAGTATGATTTTTCAATTCATTAAAGGTACAATATCATAAATTACTTCTGTGATGAATGGGAAAAAGGCTATTTGGTTAAATATGTCACCTAATTGTTACAAATTGTTTCACCTTGCTAACATACTTCTGCAGGTAACCAGGCCAAATGGCCCTCCAAAAGACCATTCTCTGATTCATTCTGACCATTTCTGATTCAAAAAAGAATCAGAAACAAATTAGGCAGACTGAGAAATACTTTAATGCTTCTTAGTAGTGATCAAAGGATTTCTTAGAACACTGCAAGTCACAGCTCCAGCAAACAGATCTTAGCTTCCTTCTAGTTTTACTAAGAACACTGTAAAAAAACCTAAAAAGTCAGTTAAATCCATATTTAAATTGAAATCTTAGATATACCTTTAACCTAAGGATGTAAGTGGAGCCTTTATAAAAGTGGCGCATTCCTTTTCACCCTCCCAAAGTTTTATGCATTTGAAATGAGAAGTTTTATCACTATTGCAATTTCTAGCACCTGTCTGCCAGACTCAGCTGCTTTTCCAGACTGCTTATTCTTCTTGAAATGAAATTACTGTTCAATCTAGATTATCAGTAATTCCACTCACGTAGTGCAAGAAAATCCATCTGTTTCTTGAAGACAAAAAAGTGCAGATGTCAGTAGAACATAATGATAGAAGAACCATTACATTATGTCACACCAAAGGTACCTTTCAGGTAACAAGAACTGTTTAATAAGACCATCCCTCAGAGACTCTTTTCTGTTGCTATCTGACATGCAAATTGAAACCAGTGTGAACATGGGTTTACTGGAAGCATAAGCACAACCTTCATATCATTTTGATTATAGCTTCCAAGGTCTCTATTATTTTTGGAATATACATTACTTTTGGAAGAGCTGCTCCATTTATTTTCCTTTCATTGCTTTCATTTGATTTGGGTTTTTTGGTTGTTTTTTCTCGTAAGTTTCTAGATCTTTCATTGCCTGGACTTTCTCACACTTTGATTTCTATCTGTGTTTGATATTAGTTACTGTGGACACTATCTACAGTTTTATATTTCCTAACTGCGTTCTTTAACCAAAATTTAACACTTTGGTAGAGGTTGAAACAAAGGATTGGTGACAAAACCAAAAAAGTCAACCTAATCAAAACAACCAACTGAATTAAGTAACTTTAATTATTTTAGACACAGCCAGGGCAGTAGCCCTTTATTCATGAGGATATTGCAACAAGTTGATCTGGTGGCGGTACAACTTGATTACTAAACAAAACATGAATTATTTCATTTCTGTCACTATAAGCATTGGCTTCCAAACAAATCTGTTGTGCTGTAGCATCAGCCAGTAACTAAGCACTGCACAGACACTCTCTCCACACCCAATTCTCTTCCACCATAGCGATGGGAGGAGAATGGGAAAAAAAAATCTTGGTTTGAGATAAAGACAGTTGAATAGGATAACAAAGAACGAGAATAACAACAAGAAGAATACCACAACTGTGGCACAAATGTAATTCTTCATCACATGCAGAAGGGAAAAAAAGCAAACAAACAAGAAAACAATCCAATGCTCAATCTGTTTCCAAGAGGAGAATCTGCCTCACAACTTGCTTTTGCAGTTATGTATGTACAGTGCATGATGCTATATGGTTGGGAATATCCCTTTAGCCAGTCTGGGTCAGCTGTCCTGGATGTGCTCTTGTACACCTGGCAATATGTGAGAAGCTGAAAAGCCCTTGACACAACAGCTACCTGGGAACAGCTAAAAACATCAGCGTGTTATCATAATTCTCGTCCTAAATGCAAACTACAGAACTATCCATCTAGTGGAAAGAAAATTACCTTTATCTCAGCCAACACAACAACAAAATCCAAATACAAAATGATAAATATTGATTATTCTAAAATTTATAGAAGTTCATAAGGAGACTCTCAGGACTGATAAGCCTGGAAATTACATCAAATCTGTAGTATCAAGCAGTAATAATTTGCATGCACATAACTTTAGTCAACTCCTGAACTGTCCTTTAATGAGCTAAGAAGCTAAATCACAATTTATTTATTCACTATTTCTCTCTATTTGGATTACCAAAAAACCTAACTACTACCATCAATCGTTATGGTGCTGTTCATTTTTAGGGCAATTATACTAAGACCACCCACATTTAGTGGTCATCAGATGGCAATGACATTATTGAAAGGAAATAAAGGATTCATATAAATTCTTAAGTACTCACCTATTTCTTGACACATGTAAGTTTCACATTTAGCTGCTCTGTTTACCAAAACACAAAGAATAAAAAGCAGGAATAAATTTCATGTCAATAAACATGCTTTCTCACAAATACATCTTAGAATTAACTCAAAAGGATTAAATTTGTTTCTTTAGTCCTTGTAGATTATATCTCAAGAGTTAGGGGTTTTTTTCATTGACATTGCTAATATTTCTACACTGGAATAACAGCAAAAGAATCCAAGAGATGTTTGTATTAGAGAACGTAAGACAGAATATTTTTTATATATTCACTCCAACAAAAATACTGATCTGAAATGCTCCAGGTGAAAATCCAGGTTTCCAATAAACAGAGGAAAAAAGAAGACATTTCCAAAACAACTGTCTCATTTTAATTTACAAGTGTTTTCCTCAGAAAGCATTCAAAAATCAGACAGAAAGAGAGGAAAACTAAGAACAGTTCTTCCTCTGTTTCACCCTCTTTTGTTTTCCATGCTTTTAGAAAAAGCAGAGAAAATCCCAAAAAAATGCTTTGAAAATGCCAGCATTTCCTAGGCACTGTTAAAGATAGATTTTTTTTTTTGATTTATTTTTTTCCTGTCAAGGCCTTTGTGAGAGGATGAGGTGGAAGTAGTGAGTTTTTTGCTAAGTTTGAACTCTGGAAGAAAGCAGTTCTTCACTTGGCTTACTTTTACTGTGATGTTCCTAATAGTACTAGAGAACAAAAAAACCCCCACAAACCAAACCAAAAACACAGTAGCAAAAATATAGTAATTACTAAATGTTACCACACAGTGAAATTGCAGTTATAAAGTTCCTTCAGTAATTTTAAAGTATGGCTGCTCTACATACAGAATTGTAACATTAAATTACTCCTGGTCATTTAGATCATGCATACAAGTAATTACCAATAATTACTGTAAATATCTGTGTTGGAAAAAGGATTTTTTGTGCATGTCTGCAAACTGCTTGTAATGAGGAGAAGCTTCTACATCACTTGAGAAGGAAATTGCAAAATGCAGAAGATTTGATGAAGGGGAAAAATTCCCATTATTTTCTTTTGATCAGATTTTAGTTTTGAACAAAGCTGATACTTTTCTCCTAATTTTCACATGGTTGTCAGCAAGTATAAATTCATGCATCTATCCCCAGCCTTCATCAATTTTCCAGAAAACAGATATTTTTAATGTTTTAATCTCCACCAATAAATCCTTCAACACATAAGTTGTTCTTTGAATTCCACCTATTTCCTTACTTTCTGAAGCCAAAGGGTGTTTACAGGAGCTGGTAGTCTTTGTGAAGTCTATTGGCAACTAGATTCTGATCCAAACCCCACTGCAGATGGAAAACATTTGACTGTGATTTCAGAGGCTTCCAATAAGGACACCAGACAAGGCTATTGCTTCCTTAAGCTTTGTTAAAAGCTATTTCTTGTTATGCAAACCAGAATTACCTTATTTCACCATTGTTCAGTCATATGAAGCCTTCTAGATAATTTTAATCCTTCTGTCATTTATGCATATCTTCTATAACTTCTGATCTGTACAGTTGCTTTTATGTTTTACCAAATGTCTTAATTTCTCTGTGTTTTTATAAAATCCCACTTAATTTCTGTTTTTATCAACTTTATAATAACGTCTCTTTAATGTAAATTAATTATCCTTGAATTCGATTAAATATCTACCTCTTCAAAAAGGGTTAATGAGAGGCAGAGGGAGAGAGAGTCAGATTTCTGTATTATTTCCTACTTCTCACTGGCATTTAAATGTAATTTTACAGATTAAATTTGTGTTCATAATTACATGCATCTATATTTTCTATTTGCAAAAATTATCAGAATTCTTTTATGGTTTTAGATAATTTCATATTATATATCATGTTTGAAAGCAGATTGAAAATCAATGTCTGAAATTGTATGAAATCTATTACAATTTAACAAAAGTGCTTTCTTTCTTACATATTTCCTGCTCAATAATATGGACAAAGGGATATATTTATTTGACCTAATGTCAGAGGGGAAAAAAATCCCGAGGATTAAATGTTTTTCTGGTACTAAAACTCCAAAGCTTCAGGAAGTTTCTTTATTACTTAGTACTGTATGTTCTAATCAAGCATAAAACAGGAAAGTGACTACTATCAAAGGACCCATAAAAAGAGTTTATGATGTTTCAGATTCAGACAACATAAAAAAGGACATATTCAAATTAGAAACACTATTATAAAGTGTGATTCTATACGGAATCTCCATAACAGACTTAATAATGTGATTAAAGAGACAAAGTAATAGCAATATACACAAGTACTAATTAGAACGTTGAAACTATTACGCCTCATGTGGGAGACAAGTAATAAAATTCAAAGAATATTTGTAAGAAACACTATCAGACTAGCTTTTAAGTTTCCTAGTGCCTCAGGCTGATTATGTGAACTTGTGGCATGTGTCGAAAATGTTTAAGCCAATCCATTTGGCCTAGTAATGCTCCCTTCTCTCAGTGCATTTTGCATCACTATACTAAGATACGGTTTCACTAAACTGCTTTTCACAATGTGCCCATTTGGTGTTAAAAGTTTCAGTATGTGTTGCTTTTATATTCAAGAAAGACATATTGCTGTGCAATATCGTTCCATTTCTAAAAAATTACTTGCTTTCTTTTTACTCTTGAACACATTACAGCTTTGGATGCCTGGGATAAAATATCTTAACTGTGAAGGGAAATATCTGAATAAATATTTAAAATATTAAAGGGCAGGTGAAACATCTAACAGTCAGAAAGTCTCAATGGATTTTGATTTGGAGGAATATCTCAATGGCATAGAAATAAATTGCAAAAAGGCATTTTTTTTCTACGCTAAAGATCTTATTTCAGTTTCTAAAACCTACAAGAGTGATTCACGTGCCAAATGTAAAGCAGTGCCTAAAACATTAAAAAACATACTTTTTTAAAAAAGAAAAAAAACCTAGCTGCTACTAGTTAAACATGCTTTTCTTTCAGTGAGTAGCTGTATTGCCAGCAAATTCACCAAGAACAAACCGAGGTCTGCATTGAAAACTTCCTAATATACTAACAACGGTAAGCGGCTACACCTGAATATAATGAACTCATATACTTCAAAAGTGCTGAATGCCCAACATTTGGCTTCACAAGTCTCTTCGCTAAGCATATTAATCTGGTTTTATAGTGTATCAGGACATAACTGACTAAAGCAAAAATCTGTAGGTAATACCTCACTTTTGAACACACGGCTATTTTCTTTTTAGATAACTGCAACAGAGAAATAGAGTGATTGTGTTCTTGGGTACTGGGATACACTTTTTAATTGAGCTTACTCCTTGAATGTCTATCATAATATGCAAGGAAATCCTCTATTAGTGAGTGTCTATAGCATTTAATTCACTGCTAAATTATTTGAACTTGCATTACACTTCAGCATGAGCATTCTACGTTTTTATATAGAATGTGATCAGCTTGAACTCTTGATCAGTATTTTCTTCTTCATTTGTGGAATATAATATTGCAAAAGACTTTCAAGTCTTTTAAAGTAGAGAGACCATATATATTTAAATAGCAGCATGAAATTGCAGTTCAACACTGAATGGTTTAGGAGTTGTTTATTCACTGGTTAAAAAAAATTGAACACTCAATACTTACTGGATAAAAAATGACTACTCAATGAAGTTGTTAGGAAAAAAAAGGTTGAAATTACGTTAATTCAAAATTGAGCAGAAATATACAATAATCCATGGAAACACATTCCTTCTAGTTTACCTCAAGTTAAAAACACAACTCTCGCAATATCCTGGTCACAACTGAATGAAACATGACCCCTGCATTTTCAACCATCCCTTGCCCTATATCATTTGTTCAAGCTGTGGTGAACTGAAGAACTGAGTTGACTACAGCACCACAGTCTCAAGGCAAATGAATTACATTCACTTTAGAATTTGCACACCCACAAAATGTCATATATATGCCAATAAGTTTATTTTCCTCTTTAAAATAGTGGTTTATTGATTAACTAACACTTACTATGTAAACTGCCACACTCCAGATCACCAGTAAATTTGACTCACTTCTAAGGAAGATGATCCCTTTTACTCTAAAATATATTTGCCCAATTATTTTTAAACTACTTCTATTGCACTAATGTTAAAAGGTTTAATAAATCTCAGTCTACTATCAGAAACATTAGTAACAGCCATTGTACATGTTTATTTTAACTCTCTAAGGCTTTCCTGCACAGCATTGCTTCTCAATTTTTTTTCTCCACCATTCATTATTAAAATAAATTGCTCTTGTATTCAGCTCAGCTGCAGGCAAAATGCTTCCATTCCAGGTGCCCATCAACTTTTTAAATCAATTAAGTTAATTGACAGCAGGTTTAACCATTTTCTTAATTATGACTGCAAACAGTTTTGTTTTTTTTTAAATAAATCCCCCTTCCAAAAAAATCAATAGAACCCCCCCAAAAAAAAATCCCTTAGAATTAACAGAACAAACAAAAATTTGAAGAACAGAAGAGAAGCCTTTCCTCATAACTCTCCTTGTTAAAAATGCTCTAAGAAAGAGATCTCTATAGAAAGGAAAACAGTGGTGATACAATTTACTTTTTCTTTCCAAGTCACCTTGTAGCATTTTATCAGCTTTTTTCAAAGCTATAAATTACATTAATGATGATTCAACAAATGGCATTTTGTTTCCTGGGTATATTCAGAGCTGGGATAATTTTAAAGATTAATGTTGTCCGTCCTAAGCACTGATGAAATGACACTTTGCAAGTAGTTGTGAAAGTATTCTTTATGTGACATTCCTTTTCGTTGCATCAGTATTCCATCTTCTCCCTTCTCCAGATTTTTCAGCATGCTCCATTCCTACATATTATAAGTCTCAGTAACATAATCATCGAATCATAGAATATCCTGAGTCAGAAGGGACCCATAAGGGTCATTGAATCCAACTCCTGGCTCCATACATGGCCAGCCAAGTCAGAGCATGGAACTGAGTTCATTATCCAAATGCTTCTTGAACTTGGTCAGGCTTGGTGCTGACCATTTCCCTGGGGAGCCTGTTCCAGTGCCTGACCACCCTCTCAGTAAAGAACTTCTTCCTAATGTCACTTGCCATTCTGAGGATTGTATGTGTGCAAGGAAGCAGCCTATTTGTTCTGTACTGACAGTTTATTTCATTCACAGTAGGATAATCCAGATTTGGGCCTACACACATTTCTGTAAGAGAAATAAATGAAAGTAGTGCATGTCTATCAGCTCAGGCTAAGACGAGAGAGGAGAAAAAAGGACTCAGATTCCCAAACCCAGGTCTCAGGAAAGTCAAAACCACATTGAGCTGAGAAAGCAAACAGAACAATTCCAAGTGCCAGGAAGTTCTCTCTCTCCTGTTGAATAGTTGTGCTAGATTGTGTAACAGGGGTAGAATTTTTGTTAAAAGCTTCTTGATTAGGCTAGAATATGTTTGAGCAAGGTACTGGAGTAGTCTGGTGTAATCATGATTAGCAGGGATCAAAAACTATAAATTTCCATTCTGTGCAAAATTTTAATATTGCAAGAACAATTTCCTTCCAATTTTCTTCTGGTTACAGTGGAAAACATATTTTGTTTCTGAACTGAAACTCAATAGTTTTTGTATTAGTTTGAGTCAGTTAAGCATTTATTTTCAATATTATCATTTTAATTCATACAATTTTATATCTGAACTGAAGTTCTAATATTATAGTAGTATAACCAGTATTAGATTTTAGGAACATAATACCAAACATAATGTACACATACATCATCATTATGAAATAAATAAAAATGGAACTGTCAAAATGAAGCATTCTGGCTTGATTAAAGCATCATATTTTGACTTTGCATTGCAAAAATTCTTCTAAATTAACGACCCCCTGCAGATTATTTAGATCACAGTGAAAGTGAATTTCTTGATGGAAGATTTCCATCAAAAATATTATCAAGCAGGGCTAGCAAAGAGGCACCACTATGAGGTCAATCAAGTGCTTAGCAGAGGTTTTTATTATTAGGTTGAAGGTGCCATGTACAGCCTAGGTAACAGTGAAAAAACTATAGGCGTTTCTTACTTTTATTCCTCTCCTCTTAGCAGGCTTAAACAGAACTATATGAAGCTAACAATAGGGTGACTTAGACTTCTTTCTGCGCTATGCACTTCTCTAAGCAACTTTAATGCTTGTGTAACCTAACTGCGAGATCAGAATTTTTATTTTCCATTTTTCATGTCAACCATAACAAGAACGAATTTCCTTAAGTAAGGCAACTTTCTATTAGATCATTAATAATCTTTATTGTGGTCATCTGTGTGCAGAAATACTGTGATTCAAAAAGACAATGAGAACATTCACGTCTGTAAGTATTTATCAGGGCAGTACTTATAAGAGTAAGAAATGCATGGTAGAGTCATAAACCTGTGGTTACATGTTTTTCAAAGAAATATCACTTATGCATTCTTACTTAGCTTTCATCCAGTAATACTACAGAGCTATCTTTGCACTGATGGAGAACACATGGCAGTTAAAGTATATATATATTGGTTATCGTTAAAAGTTGATGGGACAGTTTTGCAGAAAATAACTCATTTGTCATGACTACGTCTAAAGTCATTATCCAATACTAAATAATTTTATAAGAGAAATTATAATGGTTCATTTAACAAAAATCTATGGAATATTTGTAAGAACTTCACAGAAGTATGTTTAGGGAAAGGCTTGTACTATTAAAAAAGGTTAGGTAATTACTGCATCACAAGAATTACCTCTGCATTTTGCAAAAAGAAAAAAAAGAGGAGAGAGTGCATCGAAAAAGGACTGGTACATTCTTTTTTTAATTGTTCTTCAAAATTTATTCCATTGTTTGCAGAACTTTGGCCAAACACACTTTATAATACATTATATGTTCACTATAATTTTCAGTAAACATTCAGTATATATTGTTAAAGATGTGCTGAAGAGTGAAACTCCAACTTTTTTGCAGAATTTGTGTCAGTGGGTGACCTTTCAAGAACTGTAGTTTTCCTGCCTCTGATGTCAGCAACTTTATTAAGTTTCTTTCTAGTTGAAAGTACTTTGACTTATTTTCTGCTTTTTCATTTGGATATCTGGAGATGGGAATGACTTAAAAATCTGTAGATTTAAACAACAGCTTTTGAAGAATTATTTATTTTGCTTTAGCTGAACATTAGGGTGAGAGTTGCTTTTTTATGTCATGAAATTTGTAATCATCATACCCATTTTAAACAAGTTAGAGAAAACCCAGCAATCTTGTTGGATTGATAATAAGTACCTTACCCTATATTCAGTCATACCTTTCTTTTTCCATTTCCAAAGAGAGGATTTGATTCAACGGATTCCATAATTTGAGTTCCCACTGAGTTTAAAAAGGAATTTTACAATCAGAGAGTCTGCAACTGAAGTCACACATTCCTGAAGCCTGTGATCTACATAAAAGGCTGAGGAGACAACAGCAGCCAATATTTTAAAGAAAACATGGAATACATTAAATACTGAGTATTTCAAAGTTCATGTATTAGCCATTCACCATTCTTGCCTTTAGACGTTCAAATGTTAGCCATCCAGGCTAAGCTTCTCATCCAATTTTCTTCTGTTTGGGAGAAGAGAGGAAAAAAAATAATCTCCAGAGGAAGATTGACCCCTCGTCTAAAATGACTTTATAAAAAGCTAATACAATAGTAAAGTCTGAGAATGTAGTTCCATGCTGTATTAGTTTTCTAATGTCAAAGGAGGCCCACAAAATTTACACTCATGTGCTTGTTCCTGCTTCCACACAGCCATTTATAGTCCTCAGAATTTTATTCAATTAAGATTGTAGGGGAGGTCTGTCAAGCAAGGTTTGCTTCCATTTATAACTTTCATCATTTCTAGTCTGAATGTGCATTTACACCACATTTAGACAAAGAGCTAATTCGGCATAAGCTGTGAATCATCGCAGAAATGCTAGGACAGTCCAAGAAGTCTCTTTAGCCACCTTTGTCACTAGAGAAAACATGTAGTAGAGCCATGACTTGATACACGTCAAGCTCACGGTGCCATGGCTGTCTATGCCATAGAAATATATTTAGAAATGTTTCTCTTTGAAGATTATTAAGAAGAGGCCAACTCTGCTTTCATTATTATGACTACTGCTGTTGTCAATATGCTTAATAAAGTACAGAACAAATGCACTTACTCTAAGCAGAACTTTTGATGTCATTAGTCTCTAAATTTTATTTTTCCTGCTAGTTGAGTCATGCACAATAACTGAAAAAAGATTGCCATTGTTAATTATACAGTGAATTGAGTGTGACAGAACTATTGTACTGTTTCTGAAAAATCTAAAACTGGCCACTGTTTAACCAGAAAATCATTTCCTCCAAATTGAGTCCTGCTTTACATTCCTGCTCACCGCTACCACAAAATCCATCAGTGACAGTGACTGCCACTCTTCTGCAGTTCCAAGGAATTACATTCTTTTCATTACACCTCTGCGAGAAAGCACTCACTCATTTTTAAATGCACGTTCATTTTTACCAATGTAGTCTCTTCAAAATGCTTAATTCTTACATGCCTGTGTTATAGAAGCATGACAAACCCTAAAAAAATTTAATTGTGTCAATGTATATTTTGTAAATTATTGCCATTTAGTGATCTATAAGCTTTTATGCTTTCAGTTGTGTTACAGATTGTTCTAAAAAAGTTGGTCAGCTGTGGCATTTGGCTTTTCATTAAGCAGTTCCTGAGTTTCTTCAGGTTGAAAATCCCACCCCCTGTCTTTTTCACAGCATATGGTCTATGGTAGAATCACTCAACAATTTCTTAGAGATACTTTTTTTAATTTATCAGGTTTATTTGTATAATATGAGTCAATTAAATTTGCGTAGAGCAGATCTCCACTATTGGGATTCTCTTCTCTGAGTCTTTCAATTTCCCTATAGGGTTTTAATACCTGATGATGATTGTTTTTTGTAATTAAGATTTAAGTACCCAATCCCCCAAGACTTGTCACACAGAGAGCTGCCACTCAAGCGTTCAGCAACCCTGTCAGGCGCACCCTCTCTTTGTCACAGTCTTTTTCTAGCATCTGAGAGTTTAGAAGAAAGCCTTTTGTTGAGCAGTGCTGTATTTCATCCCACATATTTTGCTAATCCACACCATACCCTAGCTCCAGTTTACCTCAAACTACTAAAAGGGCAAAGTGATAATGTCTCTTTTAGCAGCTGCCAGCAGCACATCATGGGAATGAATAAGGCTTCCATTTGACTGAGTAAAATGAGAGACTGCTCTGACAATTACACAGCTTATTCATACTGTAAAAAGTATAAAAAAAGATGTAGTAGCCTATGAATAGAGTTTTATTTCTTGCACAGGTTGACTCATAAAATGAGAAACATGGGGCCAAAACTCAGAATGTTTGTGTTTGGGTCTTTTTGCCCCCCATTGTTTAAGTCAAAACATGAAGAAAGGCAGGGGATGCAAGGGAACTAGAGGTCAGTTATACAATATGAATCCTGATCAACAATGCCAGTCATGATTCCGTACCAGAGAATTTTCCTTCTGATACACTAAATAACAGTTAAATGCCAAAATAAGATGTATGGAAAAAGCACTTTAGTTGAAGTACTATTTTAGCTGCAAGGAGAACAGAAATCATCAGGACCCAGTAGTAGGGGCCTGGATTCATCCTTCCTTCCCTGAGGTCTCTGGTTGTGTCAGGAACATAAGCTATGTCTAATTAACTAGCAGTGTGGCACAACAAGAATGTATCACTAAGCAAAACAGACGGTGCTGAGGACCTGGCATCCATGCAGCATACATCTTGGGAGGTTTTACTTCCAATTAGCTCTAGAATAGTCCTACAGACAAAATGCCCACTAGTATTTGAATCTCATTAGATTATTTTCTAGTGTGCAGCTTTTGGTTTACTTTCATCCAAAAGGAAGACAATCATGCAAGGTGATACTATACTGAGGTTTGAACCACACCTATAAATGTAAAATTCTTTTCATAAGTGCACTCCTGATCAAAAGTGAAAAGCTAGTGAAAGCACACCCACAGTATTCAAAAGGCTAGAGAGCACACATATTGGGGGAAGAAAACAAAAAAAAGCGCTATATTTTTAATTCTCTTAAACTTGGGTCCCCACAGATGAAGTGACTGTGTCGTCAGTGCCAGCCTTTTAAAATCCCCAAATAGAGTATTAATAAAGAATTTCAAAGAAGCTAGATTGATTTAATATATCCTTTCCTGTTTTACTTTTAATTTACCATGCCACTAATCTATCAATCTAATCCTGTACTCATAATTATTTGTTGACTTTAGTGGAGAGAATTAATTCTTTACATCTTTCAGGCTCTTTAAATGATAATATATTTCAAATTTTAAATTACCATCAGGGTAGTAAGGCTCCAGGGGAATGCATGAAAACACCTCCTTTTGTTTGATAGAACCTGTAGACTTATCACATGCTACTCATAACGAGTTGCCTTTATCCAGATTAGGTTTAAAAAAACACTTTATTCCTTTTTTTTTTTTTTTGTCACAGATTTTGCAAACAGAGGGTATCTAATTAGAAACAAGTTACATATTCAGCACTTAGTGTGTGCTTTAGTAGCAATGTGATAAAAAAACTAAGAATAACCCAGGGGAGATCCAGAGAATCTGTGCCAACAGTGTTCCTGGCTTCACAAAGCGCTCAGTCACAAACTGACAAGGGGCGGGGGGGGAAGTATGCAAGTTTGTGTATAATATATTTTGTTGAAAATATGCTAAATAGCATAGGATATGATTTATCTTAATTGTCATTCTCTTCAATGGAGTGTGCCATTGATCTTGCTTTTCTTCCCAGTAAGTGTAGCTTGTCTTTGTTATTTCAATGTGTATTAGTTTCTGCTTAGACCTAGCTTCAGTCCTGAGCTATTGTAAATACTGTTTACATGTTCATTTAATAGAATGTACAAAGCAGACAAATTGGAACTCCAGATAAAAATCCTTATCTTTAGATATGATACTCCTTCAACTATCTACACCACGTTGTTCAGGAAACTACCCTATGTAAACTATTGACGTTAAAATGATTTATTCCACACAGCCTTTATTTTCAATAGGCCTGTACACTGAAGCAGAAGAATGGAATTGTTCTCACCTAAATTTAAAAGTTTGTGTATGACTAAACTTACCTCTCATATACAACCTATAGAGCCTTGCAGGACCCGTTTTCTTCTGTTCCTATTACAAACGTCGATCCTAGCAAGAAGATGAACTGCACTCATTACTCTACATGCAGTTTTATGGAAAGTAGCTATAAGGAAAAAGAGCTCACATGCTCATGCTTAACAAGAGAATTCTGAATTGAGGACAAATGAAAACTAGCCAAAAATCTGTCTCTGAAGTGCAGCTGCTGCAGCAGTAAGAGTTTTAGTCACAGCAAGATCACAGTAAACTCTTTGGCATTCTAGAGGGGATTCAGTATCAATATAATTAAAAATTCTTTGGTAGTGTATTAAAAAAAGGTGACAGTTAAAATTATTTTCCATGAAAGGGCAGGTTTTATTGTGAGGGGTTTTTTTAGGATTGATCTTGAAGAATTAAATTCATCTATTTAATGACTTGAAAAGAATCAAGAGAAGACTTAAAATCATAATTATTAAAAGAAATATTATATATGTGAAAATAGAAAATTAAGAAAAAAATTTTTGTGTTCATTCATGGCAACATATTTTTTATTTAACTGATTAAAATTTATTGGCCAATGTGACTATATTTTTAATTTATTTGTCATTGTTTAAAAGTATAACCTAAAATACATATCTAACACACATACTCAAAGCCCACACAATTTATAATCTTGCATAGGCACTGTACAAGCATTGATAAGGATAGAAATATGGTATTCAAGATACCTGGCTAAGGAGCAGGAACAGCATTTTTCTCTGTTAAGTATTATATAAGATAACCTGTGCTTATATGCAAATTAAAGATCCTTGCATGCTTCTGATGAAAAATTAAAATTAAAAAAAAATCAAAAAGAAAATAAACCTCTACTATTTTTTACTTATCTACAGTAAGTACTACACTGCTTAATCCTATATAGCCATGCATATTTTTACAACTATGTGATTAAAAATGAATGTATCACTAAACCTGGTTTGCATCACCTGGTTTGCATCATTTCAGGTGACAGAACAGCAAAACAGTGGATGGCAAAATAGAAAACACATTCATAAACTTTCAAATGATCAAAATAAGAGCTCTCAATGCAAAATGAAAATTCTTTTCATGAAAACCCCTGTTTAACTTGGAATATACATCTTTTATTGTACAGCCTGTATGGTTTTGGTTTGTTGGGCTTTTTTCCCCCCCTACAGATGGTCTTTATGGAAATATGGTAAGATGCTAAATATATGATGCATAAAGTTAGCACTCAATTCCTACAACTTCATTTCCAGTCTTCTGTAGATCCACAGAAGAGTAAAAAGTAATGAAACAGGAAACCTTGTTAAATTAAAACCATTGCTGTTTTGTAACTTACCATATCTTTTCACCTCAGTGTAATTCAACCCTGTGAAACATAACATAACAAAGAGCTATAACAAAAAATTCCAACCTCATATAACTTAGTGTTATTAGAAAATCTAAGAGCTTTCTGTTAGGCAATCCAGAACAAATTCTCACAATGAAGGTATTGCTAAATTGGTACTCAAATATGTGAAAGACAAAAACTTCACAATAGATAAAAGAATTTACCGTAAATTAAACAAAATGTTTGAAGTGCTTAGGCAATGCAACTGTCTTCAGGTAAATCATTCTGCCAGAGTTATTCATCTAACAAGCAGAGTTAATCTTGCCAGGAGATTTTAAAGATTAAGAAAGGTTTTTAATGTTGTTCTAGAGTTTTAACAGGAAAACGGGTTATACATGTCTAATTGTTTTCCTTACATTTTCCTGAAAAGTCCTAAGTTTACTGATGATTGAATATAAATATTCCCAAAATATTATAATATCTCATATCTACATCTGGTACATTTATGACCAAAATAAACAAGCACACAAACAAAATATTTTTATGATGTTGAAGTACATTAATTAATTCTTCAAATATTTGGGCTTCATTTTCTGCCAAAAGCTGAAGAGGGTGAAATGGGAGGGTGGACATATATACAAGGGAAGTAATTGTCCCCTTGTACACCGATGAGGCCCCACCTTGAGTATTGCATTCAGTTTTGGGCCCCTCACTACAGAAAAGACATTGAGGTGCTGGAATATGTCCAGAGAAGGGTGATGAGGCTGCGAAGGGGACTGGAGAATCAATGTTATGGGGACTGGCTGAGGGAACTGGGGTTGTTTAGTCCGGAGAAAAGGAGGTTGAGGGGAGACTTAATTGCTCTTTACAACTACCTGAAAAGGAGGTTGTAGAATAGCAGGGGCTCGCCTTTTTCCCTAGTAAGGGGTTATAGGACAAGTGGAAATGGTGTCAAGTTACACCAGGGGAGGTTTAGATTGGATACTGTGGTTGTTAGGCATTGGAACAATCAGCCCAGGGAAGTGGTAGAGTCTCCATCCCTGGACGTATTTTAAAAAACAGTTAGATGTGGAACATGGTTTATTAGTGGATGGCAGGTTAGGGCAATGGTTGGACTTGATGATCTAAAGGGTCCCTTCCAATCAATACAATTCTATTATTCTATGATTCTACTCTATATGCTGGCTTTTTCCTCAGGAAGAAGAGTTTTAGTTATTTGTCCTCTTTACGCCTCCTTACTTGTCCTTTTGGCTACTGTTGGAAACAAGACACCAGGTTGGATAGTACAATTAGTATGACCATTCATATTTATTTATGTTCCTACCACATTTTGGATTATATCAAGTCGGGACACACAATGGTAGAAGTTTAGATAAACATTGGTTACACAACACCTTCTTCAGAAGATTTGAAAAAGCTTTGAGTACTCAATTTTCTTCAGAAGCCAAACACTTCAAAGCAATTATCATTTAATAATTAGTATTTTAAGTTGAAATCAGACAAAAGGTTGCTTGGGATTTGAAGCTGAGCTATAAAGTAGGAAAGGATGAGAGACAAAATAGATGAAATACTAATGAGCTGGATGGAATTTATTAAAATATTCCCTTCCAACATAAATTGTAAGGTCGTATGCCCCAGATTAGGGATTAAATTATTCTTATATCTTTTATAAGCACTTCTGGATGGCAATAAGCTGACTTATGTTAGAATGGAAGTCCATCTGATTACATATATGTATATATAATTTTTAGACTGGAAATTTAAATGCCTCTTCTAAGTATGTAGATTATTCAGTACTCTCAATTCCTTCTTTCACACAACAGACATTAAAAAAACCCAAAGCAGTAAATAAACAGTTTACCCAAGCATTTTAATTTTTATAAGCATTTAAGCAAACAAACAAAAAAGTATTCAGAAAATACCATATTCCCCAAATCAAGTAAAAGGTGGAAAATAATGCTTTTGTTTTACTACTTTATTCCTAACATAACACAATTTATGGAAAAAAAATATTTAGGAAAACAAGACTAAAGTTTTTCTTTGCAGAAGTAGAGCTGAAAACTTGAACTTTCGTATCATCAGTTCCAAGCATTCTTCTGCAGAATAATTATATCTCTCCTCAGCAATCCAGTTCCATCAAAGAGCTTACTGCAACATTCATTGTGTGATGAATTCTAAGGCATTGTTAAAATAGAAGAGAGTTTCAGATTTTCTAGGGCTTTAAAAAAGATACTAGCTTCATAAGCATCAGGGCCCTAGCCAGGATCTTCATACAGAAGTTCAGCTGCTGAAGCTTCCTCCTCTAACCTTTATAAATCATTACAAGCCACATATAAATTTTGCTATCTGTAAATAGATGCTAGAGATTCTGACCTCTTTTTAGTACATGAAAGAACTCTGTAATAGCAATAATAATTCTTACTTGTAATACTAGTGCAAAAATTATAGGCCATATTTTCATTCCAGGATATGAATGTTTTCAATGTCCCTGACAACGCAAGTGTATAAAGATAATTTACTTCCTACATGAATAAAAAGTACTAATATAAAGCATTTCCTTTCCTAGGCAGTACACTGGATGTCCTAGCTATCAGAAAACTGACCTAGTTGACTGACGTGCTAGTTCTGTTTTTCTGTCATGATTTTATACAGGAAGACCTTCAACATTATTTAAATTATCCTTTGGAAATCTGATTTTGAGAAAATTTGCATTATGCTCAAAAATTCTGTTGTGGGTAAGAATAAATGTTTTGGTTTAAAAAGATTTCTCATGTATGACATAGTGTTAGTTTTTATGAATCTAAAATTTTTTTTAAAAAAAGAAAGAAAGAAAATCTGGAATCTTTAGTTCTCTACCACACAGAAAACTGTTTGAACCAGATAAGTAAGTTAATTTTCAGGACAGTTCAGAATCAGCCTTGAAATTCTAAAAGCCTTAGAAGTTTTGGGAATAATGTAGCTGACAGGATTTTCACAAAAGTTTTGGGAGAAAACTATCAAACCATACTCCTGGTCTCATCATGATGTGCCTCAATTCTTTCTGACTTTAAAGCACATGTAGATGTTGAACCTCCAGTTGTATTCACAGGAGAAGGCAGGAAATTTGAGACATGTAATGTACGTACTTCTAAGTCACCAAAAGCAAAGCCAAGAAATACAAACAAGTAATTTCGTTCCCCTCCCTCACCCCTGCATCAGTTTAGTGAGTACTTTGAGGAGAAAAGGTACTCAACCATGATGGCAAATGATTCAGACATTCCTAAACACTGGAGACTTACATCTAATTTCCAAAGTTTGTCACTCAGGAACTTTAATTACAATGTTAGGAAATTAGCACTTTGCATACTGTAACATAATTCCCCACAGCACTGTAAAACTATATCTTGCCATTGATCTGGTCTGTACTTGTAATGATGGCAGAGTATGTTATTAAATAAGAAGTGAATATTTAATTGTTTACACAATGAATAGGACATTTTAAATGCCACTACAATGATAAAATCATAGTTAGGGAAGCAGTGACTTTAAAAAAAAAAGATCAGTCTTGTTCAATAGATGATTTTCATATTTCAGTAGTTTAGTATATTTATGCGGTTGCAGAGTGCAAGAATAAGTTCTGTTCTTCAGAAAACCATTAGTTATTTTTTGAAAATTGAAATAAATATGGTCAAATGTGTTCACTCAATACAATTTCTTTAAATTAAATACTTTGCTGTTAATATGTGTAACTTTTTTTTTTTAACACGCAATTTCCAGGCCTTAACATAATCTAAGGCATGTGTAAACAGATAGAATTTGCAACTATTCATAGTAAGACGATGTCAGGTAGATGCAATCTTCTAGTAATCCCCACAGAAAACAAAAAAATGGAATATGCATTCATTAATGCAACAATTTACAGCACATCTGCAAAATGGTGATATTAACACTTCATACGGTCTAAAATTTGGTGCTTTTTCATTTTGTGTTTCTTTGGGGGGAATGGGAGGGGTTGGCTTTTTTGTCCATTTTCCTTAAAAAAAAGGTAATAAAAAAGCAAGAGAGGCAAGACTGAGGAAAAAGTGCAACAAACATGCTCACTGCAGTATTTAATGGTAAAATGACCAAGCAGAAGTGGAGAGAGCTATGAGAAAATTATGAAAGACATTAAACGCTCTGACATTGTGTAACAACTGTGGGGAGTCAAAGATCTTACTGCTGGAAACACAGGCATACAAACTAAAGCCACACATCCATACTGCTGCAATCCATTTCCTTCAGATTGTTTCACTCTGCATGGGAGGGAACTAGTTATAACCTTTTATATGTTGTGTGAGACATCGCATTAAAACACAATTATGTGTTTGTGAGTTCAATTTTAAAAGACCTATGGTTTAATGCTGCCTGATGCAGGCTGACAGACATGTAGGTGGAAAATATGTAAGAGGAAAAAGGAACAGTACACACACACACACTCACACGTATACTTGAGGTATGAACAATATTTATTTTTGATTTAAAACAGCTCTGTTAGATTGCAGGTGACAAAAAGGGACTGTACTGCTGGGCAAACACTTCATTATGAATTATATTTCCCACATTTTGTAGTTTTTACTATTGACATCTTTGAATCTAGTTCTAATGGCTTGAGATAAGAATAGAGTTCTCAAAAATAAGTACAGCAATGAATGAATGTTCTAAGAATATAACCAGTTCTTTACTTTGTCGTATACCCATCCTGTGCCTCATACTCCCCATCTGAAAATAGGTTTCCTTCCCCTTCCCCTTCTCCTTCTTCTCCTTCATTATTGTTATTGCTTATTTTTATATATAATTTGGCAGATTGGTTGGTATTAATACAGTTTAGCAGAATCCTGGGGATTGGAAGGGACCTCTAGAGATCATTTAGTTTGATACCCCAACTAAAGCAACATCACCAAGAGCAGGTTGCACAGGACTGTATCCAGGTGGGTTTTGAGTATCTCCAGACAAGGAGACGCCACAACATCTCTGGGCAGTCTGTTCCAGTGCTGTGTTACCCTCAGAGTAAGTTTTTCCTCATATTCAAACAGAACTTCCTGTGTTCCAGTTTGTGTCCGTTGCCCTTGTCCTGTCATTAGGCACCACTAAAGAGTCTGGCCCCATCCACTTGAGACCTGCCCTTTAGGTATTTATGAGCGTTGATGAGATCCACTCTCAGTCTTCTCTAGGCTTAACTCAGCCATTCCTCATAAGAGAGATGTTCCAGTTCCCCCCTTTGTAGCACTATGCTGGACTCTCTTCAATAGTTTCTTGTCTTTCTTGACCTAGGAAGCCGAGAATTGGACATACTACATGAGTTTTCCCCATGGAAGAAGAAACCAACTTTCTACCTTTCCTGAAATCTCAAAATTTAAAATGCCTGTGAAAAATTACAAATGTGTCTGTATAGATAAGTAGACAATATAATTTGCAGACTGGGAAGGGGAAAATCAGTTAATAATTAATGCTTAACGATAAATGACATGTCAAAAAAGGATTTTAGCATAGGAAAAGATCACTGCGGAAAGAACTTTACTGGGAAGTGGCAACAATAATTTTCTTTTTTATAAATTAAACAGATGCTCTGTAGTGAGAACATGTAACTTTAAAGTTATACTTTTCAGCCTAGATACTAGTGGCAAACAGGCCACTTGAATAGCAAGAAACCATCTTTTAAACTGAGACATCAGCAGAACTGAGACATTAATGATCCTGATTTCGCAGATGGTTCTAGTCAAACTATTAAGTTTTACTTGATATTTTAAAATCTTTTTTATTTTACCAAATATTTTAAATTCTTTTTTTCCACAAGATTTACATTCTGCCAAGAAATAATATGTAATAAATAAAACTATTGGAATGTCATTAAGGAAGAAAATTTGATTTTTTAAATTATATTTCTACTCACTTTTTTAGATAGAATTCAAAAAGCAATTAATATTTCCTCTTTTCTATAATCCTTTACTCCTTTCTATACTCCTAAAGATATTGTGCAATAGATAAAAGAATTATTTGTACTGCCACAACTCGCATAACGCCAAACTAAATGGAATTCTTCTGGCTTACATTAAGATTGAATTTTGTTGCTAACATTTAGTTCCACTGAATATAAGCAGGCCTTACATTTTTCTGATTCTTTGTTCATTACAAAAGAGGCAAATTACCTACCACTAGAATTACTTTTAAGAGGGCACTTTATTTTAGTATTTGAATGATTCTATTTACAACTGTTACAAGAAAAGCACATGAAAAATTGTGAAAAAACATTGGATAAAAATAAGGTTGAGATTGAATAATTTTTCTTATTTCTTTTTTTAATTCCAAAATAAACTGCCGCTCTAATATACTTTTAGATATGCGTGGTAATTTTTATTAACTTTTTTTCTATAGGTAAAAGTATGCATTTTTTCATTAGTGAAACCTTCAGAATGTAAGATCATCTACTTTATACATTATCATGTTCTTTTTCATTTACGATACTAGAATTCTAGACAGTAACAATTATCCTGACTGAAAAGATTTTGGAATCCATTTATGTAGGTGATGATCTTGTTCTGAAATACCCCACTTTGGATTAATTCTGTGTTTTGGCTAGATAAGCTATGTTAGCTATGATACCAGAATCAAATAATAAATTAAATAGGTGCAATATTCCTGCTTCTTGATATAAGCTGTTATTTAACACTAAGGGATATTCTAGGTAGTAGTTAAACAATGCTGTTTCCAAATTGAACACTGCATACCATGTGTCTTTTGATATAATTATTCCACATAATTGTTTCTGTCAAGAATAAATGAAGCCTTAAAAGAAGAACACAATCATCACAAGCAACATTGCCTGAGCTATATACTACAGTGGTCCTTTAGCTCTCTTTTTATCTGAAGTTGCTGTAAATTGATTGGGAGAGTGACCTGACAGAAGTTGTGACTACACAAGAAAGTAACTACAGAAGTAAACTACCTTGGTACAATTTCTCCCTCTTTTTGGATAAATTGTATTTCCTTCCATTTAATTTGTTCAGCATGAGTTAAAGCACACTGCAGAGGCTAAGCAAAAAAAAGATCCAGGACTTAAGTAACTATGATAATTTTTAAGCAACTACTACTGCCCATTAATGGGTGGTGGGGGGGAACAGGTTAAAAAACAAAAGTGGGTTTTAGCCATGCATGTCTGACTTTTTCTGTGGACTGTTTCCACTTCCAGGATATAAAAACTTATCTTATTTGTTTATCTGATTGTTTGTTTGTTACCTCTGCATAAAAGATGACCATAAATAAAGATGAAGAAACAAGTAACACTAGTTACTAGTTTGCAGCCCAAAAAGCATCAGATATTCTCTTGTTTTCTATGGCATATAACATGCAGAATTGGGATTCCATTGTGAAAGTAGTATTTCACAGAAGTTACTAAGCACCCATCATATGGAAATAATCTATTTGTAAGCAAACAGATGACAGTGTTTGTCAATACCCCCTCCTCTCTCTGGAGTTTTTCCAGTTGTTACTTGAGTAGATTCTTGCTTCACAAAGGCTTGTAGCTCCTTCTTCAGGGCAACAGCCCCATTGGAGCCAGCATCCACGTCTGGAAAAGTATAGACATAATTGCCTGTTTGTTTGGGGTTTTAATTTTGTCTGTCCCACTCCTATATTGTCTTATTTTGGTTTGGTTTGGTTTTAATATTTTTGGTAAGGCTACTATCACTATAAGGCTATATCTCTCACTAAGCTAAAAGAGCCGTTCCCTGAAAAAACCTTCCTTTAATTTTTAAGTAGTAGTTTTTTCTGTGGTGACGCCCTGTGCCTGAAATGGTAATTCAGAGCTTCTAAGTACTATTATCTGCTTCACTGTCAATGTGTGAACAGTAAATTTAGCCAATTTTATGGCACAGTTTTCAAGTGCTAGTATTTTCAAAGCGGATTTCACAAGTACTATACCACCATCTCCATCTTTCAGTACTCAGCTACCGCTAAAACAGTGCTAGTCTAGAGGAACGTGAAGGGGTTTTAGGTTTGGGTTTTTTTTAATGATAGATAGAAGGCTGAATAATCATTGAATTATTGAAAATTCTAAATGAAAATATCTTATTATCAGTTATGTTTATCCCATCCTTCCTTGTATAAAAATGCTTGCATGCAAATTTAATTAAAATAGTTGTGAAGTATTACCGATACATTAAGGTAGCAAAAACCCTAAATTTTCTGTCCTGTTCCTTCACTGCACAGAGTTACATAAATGTTTATATCATAAGTGGAATTATATATCTTCAAAATGGAATTTCATCTTTCTGTGAGAATGGTAATATTTTTTCATACTATATATTACATCCACAAACTTTAATCTGGAGTATTAAAAAAGCACAATTAATAGTGGAAGATAATGTGTTTTGGTGGAGCTGAACTATTAATACTAGCAATTAAGTTAATAAAGATCTCACATAATTCTTATGATATAAATGGATAAAAAGTGGGACTTAGTATTACTATTTGTTCTTAAATATGAATACTTTGTGAATGCTAGAGAAAAAAGAATTAACACTATAAAGATTTCAAAGTGATTTATTTTTACAGAAAGAAATCCTGTATTTTTACTTTTCCCACAAGTTTTCTAAACATAATCACATATTAGTTGCAATTTTCTCTGAAACATGGGACTTAATTATATTGAGAAGAAATGCTGCTTCTTTTAAGAAAGGTGAAATACCACGGGTATCTCGTTTGTACTAATACTGAGATTGGAAACTCATTACCACTAAAAATGTCAGTTCTGATGAAGCATTTAAAAAAATTTCCAGAATCAAATTCAGAATGTCTTTACTAAGCTGTTTTATGGTAGAGTACCATTGGAAATGTGATGAGTCTTCATGTAAAAATGCTGATTTGAATTAGATTTAGAATATATGTCATCCTCAATTAGCCTTCCCTTCATCAAAATGATCTCACAAACACGGAGAATGAATCTTTATTTCCTCCTTTGCACATGGGAGGTCATTTGTCAGATTTAATATACTTCTACCTATGTCTTCCTACATGCTTTGGGTTCAAGATGGATGACTATGGACTTCATGGGAAAAAAAAATCACATCAGTAAGAACTAGAATTCTATTTTTATTAAATGTTGATTATATTTAACATTTCATTCTGTAAATTATACCAAAACTGATGAATCAATGATAAAGACATTGTGTGGAAATTAAAAACACAGAAAGTTTTTAGCACTTTCAAAACTAATTTCTGCACTTTAAGTTACTGCTGGTACTTAAAAACTGACAAGATATAAATTTTGTAAAGCTAGCTATCCATATTTTCTTTAAGCACTAGATTGATGGGTATTATTCTGTTGTTGAAGTTTAGCATCAGAACAATTACCTTTTACTGAAAATACTTTGCATTTTAGAAACCATTTGACTTCTTGCTCTTCTATAGAACATTGAGGCATAAGCAAAAAAATAATTAAGAAATAAAAATGCTTTAAAAAGTGTTCTTGATAGATGCTGTTACAGCAACTATTCTTAATGTTTAGTAAAAATCCTCATTTAAAGAATATAGTTGAAACAAGAATTTTTCAAAGAAAAGTTGACTAGAGGAGAAACTTGAAAGAAGTAATGGCAGCAAAGGGGAAAGAAACCCCCTCAACAAACATCTAACTCAAACCTGCAACAAAATGAACAAGACCCAAACTCAAAACACATATTAGAATACCCTGTGAATATATAAAAGAAGGAATGACAGAGCTAAACTTGTGCAAAAAGCTTGTACCTTGTCTAATCTGGAATGAGTGGAGATAAATTGAATTGCATATGCTAATGATATAAAAATAGATGGCATAAAGGGAAACCAGCATGGAAAAAGTATTTCTTTATGTGAAGAATTTTCATACTTCTTTGACAGGAATATTAAATTAAAAAAATCCCAAAGTGTTCTTGTTCATATTGGTGTACTTATTCACATCAGTATTTAATAATACTTTCTCTCCACTCCATTCATGCTTGATAGAAGAAACAACAGACTATTAAGATTTTCCTTTTTATTACTGAGTTTGCATACAGTAACTGCATCTCCGGGAAGCCAAAATGCACGAACAATGTGAATTTAAATGTTAAATGTATCTGGGTCAAAGATTTTGCTTCTCTTTCTGTTAGTCTTGTATCTTGTA
The DNA here is from genome assembly GCA_022605575.1 of Laterallus jamaicensis coturniculus. Taxonomy (NCBI): domain Eukaryota; kingdom Metazoa; phylum Chordata; class Aves; order Gruiformes; family Rallidae; genus Laterallus; species Laterallus jamaicensis. The sequence goes on from JAKCOX010000019.1 coordinate 17,143,853, forward strand.
TGAATACTAGAGACTACTATTAATAAAGAAAATATAGGTATAAATTTCACATTTAAATTCATATGCGCTGCTTAAAATTATTATTTAAGTGCTGCATATTGTTAACTGTAGAACAATATAACGTTATGCTTATTTTTCTGCAGGAAAACAATATTAAACAAATGTGCAAAAAAAGGTTAGTTTAAGCCTTTCTGTCTCTTACAGTTAACAGTCACTGATGCCAGTTTTAGACCATAGCCAAGATTTTGTATTTCATTTTGACAGGTGATTTTAATATTTACATTTATCCATAGTGAGATACTTCATATCAGAAAATCAGCTCCATTCCCACAACCAGGAGTACAATTCAGCATTAGTGTAAATGGGAAAATGTTGCTAACTGTGAGATTTATTAGTGTAGATGCATATAATTTAATCAGATATGCAAATATTATCATTTGTAGTGACAGTTGCAAATGTAATTATTTGCAGGTGTAATAACATGATGGTGGTTTCTCATATTGATGAGCAGAACATGAAAAATACAAAGCATGAAAAAAAGAAAATAAAATATTATTGCCCAAATTATTTCTAAAACAATTTTAACACTTCTGAACTTTTGATATATTGTCCAATTTTTTTTCGTTTCTAGTTAGGCTTGTCTTATAGCATGCTAATAAGAAAAAGAAATAGAAATCTGATAATTAAGACTAAATAAGACTAAAATTTTCATAGTAAAAAAAGAAAAAAAAAATGATCTTTTTATTGCTTTTAATCAGTTTTTGGGGGATGGTGCAAAATTACCTTGATAACTTCTAAAATGTAGAAATTCCAGAAGAATAACTTTGCATATTATATTTAGCTTCTGAACCAGTTTTCATTCTGGGTAATGAACACAGAATTGACTTTTTTGCCAACTGCACAGATTGGCAGAACATTTCTATAACTCCACCTGTCTACCTAAACATCAACTGGAATAGTCCATTGTGAGCTTACATCTTTACTATTGGTAGAATTGTGTACTAAAGAGGACCTTGTATACCACTGATTGTGATAGATGATAAAGTAATTATGATAAACAGCACATGTCCTTTAATAAATATTTTTTACTGGGTCAGGTCAAATCTCTGCCCTTAAAATTACACCATTGATTTAACATTTGCCATTTCTAAACATAATCACAGACCAGCTTTAAAAATGAGTAGTCCAATCCTCAGCAGCTGGAAATCAACAAAGTCCTGTTGAGATGTGGTTTTTGTAGGTCAGCTTCTTGTCTGATGTGTATAAACTGGACATGGCTAAATAAACTTATGCCTCCAGTGACTCTTCTATATTACTATGGCCTGTCAGAAACAATTGCTTAAGGTATAAGGCTGCATTCAACAATAATGTTTCTGTAGGCACAGCAACTTTCTTTGTACTATTGCTAACACTGCCAGGAAAGTTATCCACAGGAGTATATCCAAAGGCATATATGCCTGGGTGCTCCATGCTATTTTATTCCAAATTTTGTAACTTTTTTGGAACTTATGTTTGAGTTTGTGAATAATTCCACACTAACTGCTGGATAGTAATCAGTCCCAAATGTAACTGCTAAACTACAAGGTCAACACTATTAAGAATCATTAGATTCAGTATAAAATGACTTATTTTCCTGTCATATAATTGTGTCTCTGTATTTGAGGATTAAAGTGGCATTAAAAAATAGATATCCGAGACTAAATGCCACACTTAAAATTTTTATCCCAAATTATGTAATTTATTCTATAGATGTTCTAGCAGCAATTTTTCTTAGGTAAGTTTCAAAAGATTTGGTGGGGTTTTTTTCCTTTAGTATATATTGACTTCCATGTTAGATCTACCAGAAGGACATAATCAACAATTCTTGTTTGATATGTATAGTCACAAGGAAATAATATAGACTTGAAGGCAAAGTGCTGTGGAAACTCATCATATATATAGGGACATGATATCCACCTTACTAAGATAATTAATCTCAATCAAATTAATTAAAATAATCATGTGGACAAAGATAAGCAGGATTTAGTGACAAGTCTTGACATTGTCCCTCCTAGTTAGGCTGAATTCCTGGAGATTATTGATGATATTGAGGCTCCTCAGGGCTTGAAGCAATCACTGTTGTGAATCAAAATTGTGTAATTTTGGACAACATGATCTTAGACACTGAATCTCCAGGCCTTTTTCTGGAGCACACACCGCCTCACCAGAGAACACAAGGAAAGCCTCATAACACAATATGGAGTTCATCTTCACTTCCTGCATTGATTTTTTCCCCCCGTTTCAGTTTATGTGCAGCTCTTCTAGATTTCTACACAGATATTTAATAAAAGTGAGATACAGTAGCATATACCTGAGTACTTCCTTGGATAGAAGTCTGAATATATCCATGTCATGATCCACAACCTAGACAAGACTTAGTTTGGCAGAGATTAAACCCCCTTGCATTCCAACAGAACCTCAGATCGCTCTGGGTGGCTGGGGGCAGCTGCGCTTAACCCCCAAGTGATGTTCAATTGCTAGGTGTTTTATCATGATAAATTCTTAATTCAGTTCTCAGAGAACAGAATTAAGACTCAAAATGGAGTCAAGATGAAGGTTGTTTTATTTGGCCCACAACAAACACACAGGGAAAGGGGGGAAGAAAGAGAAAAGGGGTGGAAAAGAGAGATAGAGGGAGAGAGTGGAAAGAGGAAGGGGGAGGGTGGGGGAGGGCTATATCTACCACCAGGAGGCTGCAGCGTTCTGACTGATGGCAGAGTATTCTTCAATGTCTCCAGGTCTGATGGAAGGGGAGAGCATTCCCTAATTTGTCCCTCGATGTGTTTGCTTGTTTTTCATGGGAGAGTGCTCTCTTTTTGTAGTCATCCTTTTTATCTCCAGAAGTTTCCACCTGGCTTGTGGTCTTCAAGGTGGATGACTGGAATGCCCGATGTGTGAATGGTGTGGGTATGGCTCCTGATGTATATCTTTCGGGTGGCTTGTTGAATAGTCATTAGGTCCTTGGAAGCCTGAGCTGGTGGTGGTGATGTAGTGTGTTAGGAGTGAGGTTTGGTTAGGTGAGAAGAGAAAAGAGGGGGAGGCGGTTCTGTTGGTGATTGGAATGGCATATTTCCAGTACCTTACAATCCAGTGGAGGAATGACAATATTGACTTCAGAGGAACTCAGTATTTGAGTATCATAGAATCATAGAATTGTCTGGGTTGGAAGGACCCCAAGGATCACAGAGTTCCGCCCCCCCCCCCGCCACAGGCAAGGCCACCAACCTCCAGGCCTGGATCTACACAAGGTTGCCCAGGGCCCCATCCAACCTGGCCTTGAACACCTCCAGGGACGGGGCATCCACGGGACAGGGCATCCACCACCTCTCTGGGCATCCTGGTCCAGTACCTTACCACTCTCTCTGTAAAAAACTTCCCCCTAATATCCAATCTAAGCCTTCCCTCCTTTAGCTTTAATCCATTCCCCCTTGTCCTGCCATTGTCTACCCTTTTAAATAGTTGATTCCCCTCCTGTTTATAATCTCCCTTCAGGTACTGGAAAGCTGCAATGAGGTCCCCCCGCAGCCTTCTCTTCTCTAGGCTGAACAAGCCCAGCTTCCTCAGCTTCTCTTCGTAGGTGAGGGGCTCCAGCCCTCTAATCATCTTTGTGGCCCTCCTCTGTAAGTAAATGTCGATTTAAGCTTTTAAATAATATTGTGCTTCCCCCCTCCCCAGTTCCAAGAGGAACTTCAATCAACATTTTTTTTACAGATTTTGAATTTTTTTTTCTGTCTCTCTGGTGTTTTTACCTGTTCACAAGAGCCAGCAGTGCAGATAACTGCAGGATGGAAGGTAGAGGTCTATGGGAGCCATAGTACAATTCCCCTCTTTTAAGTGTGAGGGGTTTTTTTAACCTGTAGGAAGAAAAATCAGAAATGGATGTCAGAAAACACACAATTGTTCAAAGGGAGATTGACCTAGGTGTTTGTGAATCAGGAGACTAGAGCATGTTACAACATACACATCCTGGAGGAAGTCATACTAACACTTTTGATTAGGTTTCAGTTTATGGAGTTTGAAATTGGTCTTTACCTACAGCCGTGCATTTTGACTGTAAATTTATCCATGACACTTCATAATAAAAATTAAATATCACGTTGGATATATCAACCAAGAAGAACTATTTCCTTGTTGCTAGATTTTTTACTTGAGAGCTTATTAGGCTCAAAATAAATGGAAATTATAAGTTTCACCTAGAGAGAAAACTTCACAATAGCGCTTTGGAACATTGTTTATTCTCATTATAAATTATTTCTTCTCTTAACTATTTATAAAGACAAAAGACTACTGGTAGTGTCTGCAATCTTAATATGTACTGACACAATGACTTTTGTGATACTGAATTCAAAACTACCAAAAGAAATTGAAACACAGAATAGTTTTCATCTTTGCCATCTGAATTGATGGGGACAGCCTTTATGACTTCTTAGTAATGCTATTTGAGCCAGTACTAGTGACTTCACTTCAAAAGAACAGTAATAGCAGACATTTAGGTTATCAAATGCATGTCAACAGGATCATTATTTTCTAGGACAAGAGGATATATTGAAGAGTGTGTGCATGCATCTGTGCATGTGTGTGTGTGAGAAAAAGATATATTGAAGACAATGTGCGTGTGTGCGCGCGCGTGTGTGTGTGTATAATTTCAGATAGCCTTTCCAAAGAAAGTGTTTTTCTAAACAAAAGCAACTGTGAACATGTTTGTATTTTCTGTTTGAGAGAGGGGCACAAACTTTCAAAACAACTATGAGGACTACTGCCCGAATTTTCTGAATCCATTAGGGGATTTACCCAGCTATTTAAAAAATTATCCCAGACATCTATCATCTTTAGAGCCAGAGACATGGAAGGTATTTCTCAACAGCTATATCTTTGAAGATACCATGCCTAAATGTTATCACAGTTGATGTTTGGTGGTAATGCTAGCTAGCTTCAGGTTCCCTGTTATGTCTATGTCAGGAATAGAGAATTACACGTCTGGTGCAAGTAGTCGTTTAAGAATTCATAGTCGAACTGGTAATAAAATGTAAGGGTCTTGATTACCAGCACAGTATCTACTTGACAGACCATATTATCTTTAGATTATCCTCCTTTACTAAAGGAGGGGAATGTTCACATGAATTCTGAAATGGAATATTGTAATTAAAATACTAAATTTGTTCTGAACCCAAGGCAAATACTGTTGTTCTCTGTATTTTATTTTACCTACTTGTATAACAATACCTACAATAACAATCTCAGTGGAATAACATAATATTTGGCAAATTATTAAAATGCAACATCACTTTTCAAGAAACAAGTACTCAGCTTTCTATCAGAAAGAAGCAAATTCATATTTTATCATTGTATTTCCAGAAACAGTTAGAATTTGCTTAGAAATAACTTATCAGGGATGACAGGATTTTTAATCAGAGACTTAACAATTAAAATTTCCAGGTTAGTATTTTCTTTTTCACCAAATTCACAGGATCAGTAGAAGATCTGCAGGAGATATTTCCTACATTGTAGATGTAACGCTTAACCATGATCGTGATTATAATCTTTCATGACCACTGCACTGCCTGATATTGCATTATGCTTTATTAAAGGGAAGAATTCAGGATGAGCTCATATTGCAGTATAGATTTACATGGTCAGATTCACCACTTATTTAAGTTAAAATTGTCCTCTTGTCCCCATACCAGTATATATAATCCCCACTGGAAGGACATAAAGAGAGCTATCAAACATTAAACACACTTCAAAGAAAAGAAAAAAAAAAGAATTTTAGAAATACATTTATCCAAATTATAGTAAAAAAATAATTCCCCAAAGATTTTAACTGAATAAATATTTTCATATTTGTTTAAAAGTTTAAAATTTAAGAACAATGTATTTATAAACTGGGATATGTTTTCTCTACTTTCTGAAATGTAATATATACCTCAAACTTTAAGTTTTACAACATCTATTAAAGGAAAGTCTCCACCCAGATATTTTACTGCTGCTTTATCTCCTTACATTTTTACCTGTTACTCGATATAATTTCATCATGTCTGTAATGATAAGGTTGAAAAAATAACCTTTATGATACCAGATGGATTCTAATTCTCAAAAATCTCTGGTGATGGCACATTCATATTGACATTTATACTGACTCCATTTATGACAGACTGAAGGTGATGAACAGGCCCATGCACGAGGTCACCTTGTGTCAAAGCTGGTATACAGTCTGTCAAACACGGTGAATATAAGGCTGCTAATGAGGAATTAACTAGACAGAATGTGGCCATTTTACTGTTTTCATGCAATCCAAACCTGTTAAACAATGCTAATCAGGTGTTTATTAAGTGAAACCATTATGCCAAACTTGCTGCAGACCCTACCATATGTCAAAGAGGTTGTAAAGTATTATTCATCAGATTTAAAGCTGATTAATAAGAGTCATTTAGTAGTGAACCTTCCTTTTCTTAGCCTCTAGCTAAGCATATGTATCAAGGTTAAACTAACACATACATGGTTTTGAAAGTAAAGTTTCTGTTAAAAATAAAGAAAATCCTTAACAGCTCCACAAAAGTTCTAATAGTTGAAAGAAAGCTTTTCTAAAGTTGAAAAGCTTTCATGAGGAAGAAGCTCGGGTCCTATATTTTCAGATATAAATGTAGCAAAAGAATGGTATACTAAAGTAAAATGAAGAAGACCACTCGGAGACTATACATACCTTCAGATAGAGGTATGAAATTTATAAATACTAAACTTAATAAATATCAACCTTACTATTCATATCTACTTCACTATCTTTCCTGTACTTGTAATTTATACATTACTGCAGCGAAAAGAAGGCATCAGAATCATCTTAACTGTAGTGAAACCAAATAGTTAGTGAAATAATAGGCAGAAGCGAAACACAGCTATCAAAATCTCCTCTGTCCACATCAGGGAGCAGTAAAGGTAAAAGTATTGAGGTAGCTGTAAATGTTTATGGTATAATGAATAGAGAAATTATAGGCTGGACTGTATCAAAAGCAGCATGACCAGCAGGTTGAGGTAGGCGATTCTCCCTGTCTACACAGCTTTTGTAACACCCCAGCTGGAGTACTGTGTTCAGTTCTGGGGTCCCCAGCACAGGAAAGACATTTGCATCAAATGTGGGTCCAGAGGAGGGCTACAAAGATGATCAGAGAGGTTGAACATCTCTGCTATGAGGAAGGGCCGAGAGAGTTGGAGTTGTTCGAACTGGAGAAGGATCCAAGGAGATGTTACTGAGGTCTGTCAGCACTTAAAGGGAGCTTGTAAGAAATATGGGGGAAATTTTCTTAGTAGGGCCTGTTGCAATAGGACAAGGGGTAATGATTTAAACTGAGAGGGGGTAGATTTAGGCTATATATAAGGAAGAAATCTTCTACAATCAGGGTGATGAAACACTGGATCAGGTTGCCCTTTCCCTGGAAACATTCAAAGCCAGGTTGAACAGGACTCTAAGCAATCTGAAGTAGTTGAAGATGTCCTTGCTCCATGCAGGGACGGTTGAACTCAGTGGCCTTCAAATGTGCCTCCAAGCCCAAACTATTCTATGATTTTATTATTACATGATTCTATGAATCATAGAATCACAGAATGTTAGGAGTTGGAAGGGACCTCTAGACCAATCCCCCTGCCAGAGCAGGATCACCTAGAGCAGATAGCACTAAAATACATGCCCACAGTAGGGTTCAGATAACATGGAGATGATAGCTAACAACTCTTCAATAAATAATCATTAAACTGACACTGATGCTATTTTAAACTTGTTTTTACAACTAAGAGGATACTGCAGGGAAACTAGCCACAAAATCTTGTATCCATACTTAGATTATTTTTGCTTGTTAGATGAAAGAACTGTAATTAGTATTCTAATTTCCAGTAATGAAAAATGGATAAACTTAGAGGACTATAAATCAGCTAGACAAAACAGCAAAATACTTTGAAGTGGAGATGACTCTCAACCATGAGAAAAAGATTGTAGCAAAGGCTTTTGGGTATAATTGAATGATAAGCCATGTATAAAAGGAAAGTTAAAGGCTCCTTGGACAGCTTATAAAGAATAGAAGACAGAATTGATTACAATGAATGAAATTCTTCAGAGATTAAGATATAAGGATAAAAAGAATTGCTAAAATGTGAAATGAACTAAAGATTTAAAAAAAACAACAAACCAACAACCGAACTTTGTATGACAAAATGCAAGATGTCAAAAACCATCATAATTTGGGGGGGGATGAATTAGAAATTAACGTTAAGCATGGTGCAAAGACAAATGTATTACCTCAGCTTACAGAAAGGACAGTGATGTGCAATGTGGAGTTAAAGGATTAACTGATGATGTTGAGGGTAGGTATATAACTGTGCCAAATCTACTTGGACACATTCCAGCCCAGTAAACGTCCCCGTGAGGCTCTCTCACACTTTCAAGCCAGAAATACTACAGGAGTCAGCACAGCATTTGAAATGACAGTGAAAGAGAACATGCTTCCTGTGATGAGATAGAGCGAGCTTTTAAAGTACTGGTCTACAGTCAGGCTGACATAGACTTTGACATACATTTCATTGGAATATAAACTAAGAGCTTCCTAATGAAATGTGCCAATGGTATAAAGCTGCAAAATATTGCCGATATAAGATCAGAATATCATATGGCAGGAAATAATGACAAATCAGATTGGAGTAATAGAAATGGAATAAAAGAGTTCAAAGTACTTAGGGACTAATAGCGAAAAAGGCTGCTATAAGCAGTGAGTTCATCAGCTGACAAAGCTCCCCTACATCACCAAAAGCTTTGCTTATGGCTTGACATAAAATACCTTGTCTCAAAAAGAGGTGAGAGACTGGACAGTGAAGAGCTAAGATATTTTCAATTCACTCCAAGGCTATTCTTTGGAACTGTTGCAGAATAAGACCACCAATTTTAGCTCATGCCGTGTTATATATGCTCCTTACTGCTGTCACAGCAGCACTACCAAGCACTCTAGATGCCACATTACCAGTTCTTGAGGCATATGTCATGGCTGAAAACACCCTCCCCATAAGAAAAAGAACACATGAGACTAAAGACACACACTGTAGGTAAAGGAGTGTTCAGTTTGAGCGTACCAAATCTAGTCTAGAATGGATTAGCCCTGGACACAAGACTTTGTTTCTTGAAGGACATATTTTTAATACTGGAGATATATATATCCATAGAGACCTAGGTGTATTAACTATACTGAGCATACACCAAGAAAAGCTTTCCAATGAAAATAGAGGTTTATTTATATGTGATACTAATGACTATTTTTCTATAGTATTTTATTTAACCCTGGTAGCTTTATTTTTAAAAAAACCCCAAAAGCTGTTATTGGCCTAACTGAAGACCTCCTACAAGAAAATACTGAGTCTGGTTTGTGTAGTCTAATAAAATGAAATCAGAAAAAAAATATGCTAATTTTGTATATAAAGCTAATAGAAATGAATGTAAAAATGGACCAAGGGGAAGAATTTGTTTAAGATAAAGCCTGTTGTTGCCACAAGAATTAGTGAGTATGCATTAATTTTAAACAAGGCTATTTTGAAAGTTAGACAAAGGTTTATAGCCACCACACTTTTCACAGTCTTCCAGAAGTGGTAAAGGGAAGCAAAACACCAGCTAATTTTCTAGAAAAGTTGCATCAAATTACAAATAGATTTATGTGATATGATACCTATAACAGCAAAAAGAAGGGTTCAGTAACCAAAAGATCCCTTCTAATCCTTTGCTATATCTTCTGTGATGTTTGATAACTCAGTATTGTAATCAAATTTTCTTCTTCCAATGTTAAGTATATATTTTTCAGTTTATATGTCTATAATGATAACATTTGGTTGCTAATTCAGAATAGAGAGAATATTACCATCCTACACAATTTCTCTATATACAGTTACATAGTAATTATTCAGAAATAAATTTATACCATTGCAATTTTTTTTCAATATGTGTTTGTCCTTGAACTAGTTGGCACATGTCTATCCTTGTAAGGTATACAGGCAGACCTAACACCAGCAAAAAAAGGAGGTGAAGCCCCAGATTTTTGCAGTATCACAGAATGTTAGGTGTTGAAAGAGACCTTGAAAGACCATCTAGTCCAATATCCCCTCCAGAGCACGATCATGTAGAGTAGGTCACACAGGAGTGTGTCCAGGTGGGTTTTGAATGTCTCCAGAGAAGGAAACTCCATAACCTTATGGAGTGTTTAACTAAACCAAATTAAAATAATAAACTAATGGATTTTATTTTCCTTTTTCTTAAATGAAACACTACTGATTTATTCTGTGTCATCACCTCAGTTATTTAATTACAATAACATTAATCTAACTAAACTTCTATGAATTCAGTATTACTTTTTCCATCTAGATCATAGAACTATAGAATATCTCAAGTTGTAAGACACCCACAAGGTTCATTGAGTCCAATTCCCTGCTCCTCACAGGGCTACTTAAAACTAAACTGTATGACTACAAGCATTTTCCAGATGCTTATTGAATTTGGACAGACCTGGTGTCATGACCACTTCCCTGGGGAACCTCGTACAGTGACCAGCCACGCTCTCAGTGCAGAACCTTTTCCCAATGTCCAACCTGAACTTCCCCCACCAAAATCAGGACTCAAGATGTTGTAGACACATGCTGAAATTTATTTGTTCTGTCTAAAAGAAAGATAAAAGGAAAAAGAAGAAAAAGAAAAAAGGGAAAAAAAGGCTGAAATATTTAATCTGCATATACTTAAGCCACTGTAAACCACCAATTTCTTCTCTGGTTTAGATTTTGAAAATATGGATCACAACTCAAAAACTACACCCCCCTTCTCCCCCAGAGCCCCAGATTGCTTTACCTCTTATTTTTAGTTCAAAATTAATTTTTCATTTTGCCTTCACAGGGAAGCTGTTGGCTAATCCTGAGCAGCCTGGCCACAGGGCAGTCTCTAAGGAGGCATAAAATAAGGGTCTGACTCCTTCAAATAGAGAAGTGAATTTGTCCTATAACTACCCACTTTCAAGTGTATGTTCTTATACCAAATTACTGATAAAAAGTGGGCTTCCCTCTATTATGCTGTATCATAAAGTATTGAGAAATTGCTGTTTCACTTTGTGGAATCTGAACTCAAGGTGCTGATAGTATCTATTAAACTGAGTCTATGACACAGAGGGAAGAAACAAGTGCTGAGTTCAAGATGTGGAGCTTTCAAGATCAATAGGGAATAAACTGAAGCATGGCAGGAAACCCTGGAGAACTTTAAAGAGCATTTAAAAATGCTGGGGTCTTTACAACGACTATATTTTAAAATGGTTTGTTAAGGCCTTAGTACTGCAATTTTTACTAAAATTAAGTCTCGATACATTTTTTCTTTGGAGCTTTTTTTTTACAATTTTTTCTAATTTTAGTGTAGATCAATATTAATCTGAGTGGGGTTCTTTTTAGCATGTGAGTCCAGATAATCTAAATACTTTTATTAAAGGGATATCCAAGGAGATATAGGAGGTGTGACTTGATAAACAGGTTCTGATACATATCATTACTGTGATATCCTCTCTCTTTTGCTGTTGTTATGAAGACTTCTCTTTACTCAACATAGGCTTTTTAACAGATACTGAATTAACAAGAATGTTTGCATTCCAAAAGCAGAAGATAATTTTTTTACACATTTTTTATGTAACACCTAAGTTTTATACATACTATGATTTCAATCTGAGGAGAGAATTTGTCAGAAAAGTGGGAGAAACCGTGAATATAACCTGCTTCTATAAGCATATGCAGTTAAAGGACAATTTAATGACACAATAGCAATAATTGGCTTGTTATAATCTTTAATTTACTATAATTTTAAAATATATTTGCGTTTTCAAAAGTTTGATTCTGACATATTGGAAAGAAAGATTCATGAAGGAAGCTTATACAGAGTAAAAACTGAAAATTTCCTTCCATTTTTTCCTGGAGAGAGACAGTCAACACAGCTATTTTAGAAGAACAGGACCAGTCAGTTGTGCTGAATAAGCAAACCCATGACCCATTATGCTGTACTGGGAGGAACAGAAGCAGGGAAACAGCTGCATGCAAGCTGATCCATTTTGTCACTTATGTGTGTTTATTACGTTTGAAGTACTTCTTGTCCAACATAGACTAAACTGGGAACACAAAATGTTACCATACAACTGATAGAGGTTTGTACACAGTTTTTTTCATAGAAGGTTTCTTTTTTTCTGTCTGAACTGTTAATATTAATGGCCATAATTCTCCACCTTGGAAAAGTGGAAGGAATAATAGTTTACAAAAATTTAAAAAACCTTAACATGTGGTAAGACCATTGCAAATGTATTTTTATTATTATATCAGCAATGCAAGTGACATGATCTGTAGGTCAGATCTTTCTAAAGAAAAACCCCTTGGTGCTAAAATGAGTTTGTTAATCTACAAGGAAGGGTAAATGACAAATTCTCTGACATTTAGGGATATGAGTGCCTCAGGACTGCAGTATGCCTCAGTTCCAAAGAGCTGTCTGAAGCAAATCCAGAAGTGTCAGACAGTGAGGCCATAAATTAGTACAATTTATAATGAACATTCATATTTTCCAAGTTCTGTACGAATATTGAAAGAGTAGTCAGAATACAATTTTTAACTAGTATATACTTTGTCTCTTAATAAAAGTTGAATTATTTAAGTGGAATACTATCATCCTATATAATCTTAACATTCCATCTACTCTTAAAGTTTCTAAATACTAACACCTTGTAATTGCTAGTGAAGCAAATATGGTACAGTTACTAACAAATGCTCTGTAGCTAGTGCAAACACTTAATGATTTATATTCCTTAAACTTAATACTTCTACCATTATATCATTGCCAGAAATTACTGAATAATATAACAAATATGCAGTGGAGTAGTGCACTAATCTACAAGTTTCTATGTACTGAAGAAAAAAGCCCCCTTTCTTAGTGACTCTTCTTTTAATTTACATTTTCTGAAAAGGCATCTCATAGTGCAGTTATCAATGCAGATAATAAAATTTAAAAAAAAAAAATTGGATTGTGGCCAAATCCATCAGGTTCCTTTTCCAAAAGATAACTTCCCATAGTCCATCCCTGATGACAGTGCCTTGAATATCTTTAACTTTTCCATCAGAACCATTTAGTGTAACTATTGCTTCTCCACAGCTTGAACATCACTACCATTGTCAGAACCAGGCAAACAAATTTATGATGATGTTCCTGGGAATAAGGAACTAATGCAAAGGGGATTTCTCTGTAGTTCTTCATTAACATTTTATTCATTACAACAAGGGAGTTATAAGAGTTTCCTTTTACGCAAATTAGGTCACAGGATAAAAAATACACAGCGTGGAAACACAGTGTATTACTACATAGAACAAAAGATCTGGTTAATAAATTATGATAATGGAATTAGTCTACTGCTAATGCTGAAAGGCACATTTAAATATTGTGAAATTTACTTGGAGAAGGAAAAGCTCTTGCATGTATTCATAAATTGTTTTTCTCCTTTGTGCCTCAGTTTTTGTAGTTCTTTTTTATGTTATTTCCCTCTGAGGGAATGTACATATCCTACTTTAAACATTTGCTTCGGTTTGTTAAAAAGCAAAGGAACACTTTGAGTGGGTAAAAGCTAAAATTTTACTATCCTGTTTTTCACATGAATGCATTAAATAAGTTCAGAGATATCCTGGGTCAATTCAAGCAGACAGATTCTGGAAATGATAGCAACAGGTATGAGGAATGAAAATAAATAAGCTTAAGAAAAAATAAAGGAAAATAAGGTTACAGATATCTTTTAACATTAATGCCAAGAAGATAATCATTAAGGAAACATGTGATCCTTGCCATATATATTCGTTATGATCAAAGTTATTTCGTTTGTTTATTTATTAAAGTTCTTGGGTTTCTTTGTTTATGTAGGATTCAATTTATTTCTAAGATTTCTTTAAACAAAATAGGCTAAATTCAGCGCTGGTTTAAATGGTCTAAATCTATTGAGCTAATTAATTTGCAACTACCTCATTAATTCAGTGATTACCTTCAGTTTATTCATTACATTAACTTAACTCCTTTTTACCCATTTATGCAAGGTCTGAATATACACAAAAGATGGTAATATCTCTTACAAATTATTTTTTTCCAGTAGGAAAATAAGGAAAGATTCTCTACTTCTTCCAAAGTAAAGCAATCAATTTTAACCACCTTTCTGGGAATGTCACTGCCTGTGCCATCTGAGGGCATTCTCATCAAAAGAGAAAGAGCAGGCATTTATCAGGGAAATATCTTGCACAGAGCAATTTCTTCTCTAAAATCAAAATAATACTGTGATTAAAACAGACAGAGAAGAAACCAAGCCACGAGTGACTCCCCTAAAACCACTTCCTTTGTAAAAATCATTGTTAAAATTTGTATGTGTATAGATCATTACATCACCAATCTTTTTAAAAGATAATTTTTAAAGATAAACTGAACAGAAATTTTCAACTCTAAATCTCAAAGTGTCTTTCAATAATTATTAAGAAATATTGAAAGATCTTTGAAATGGAAAACTCTTAATGATATTTCATTCCATGTAATTTGACTTCCTTCTAAATCTTTGGTTACTTTTTAAAGTCCACTGCTCTGCTCTTCATGTCAGTATTACTTGCAGTCAGATCTGTAAAAGGCCTGGAACAGTCTGGGGCTGAAGGTCAACACCCATGGAAGGGAGTCACACAGAGGCAGTTGGTGAGGAGCTGAAACCCCAGAAGAATGGGCTCATGTTGGAGAAATTTGTGGAGGACTGTGCCCTGCACACTGAAGCAGGGGAAGACTGTGAGGAATGCCCCTCATAGAAGAAAGTTTTCCTTGTTCGGTGTTGAGTCTGTTTTACCCATGATGCTAATAGCAGAATGATCTCTCCCAGGCCTTCTCAACTCCTAAGCCTCTCAATAGATATTTTCTCCCCGTCCAGCTGAAAAGGGGAGTAATAGAACAACTTGACTTTGGTGGGTATCCAGTCTCCAGCCAGGGTCAAACCACCACATTCCCCAAAATATTTGCCAGCACAAAGATAATTCTTAAAAGTGAATGCCATTATTTAGCTGGTGAAATTTTCTGAGAATATTTACTGTAGCATTGTCTACAGAGTTCTGTGCATTTGATATTTACTTTGCCTTTATTAAATGTTCTCTGCGCATGTGCAGATAATGTCTGGGAGATATTTTAGTTCCCAATAAAATAATCTAAAATGTTAAAATGTTTTGAAAAAGGTACTCTCTATAATTATATTCTTAGCTTCAGAAGAAATCTGTTATGTGGCTTAGAGATGGAGCCATGTAATTTTAAAGCAGTTATTTTTCAATTTGCTTTTCAAGATTTCAGTAACAATGTTATGCCTTTCATTTCCTACAGTCTCTAGTTGGTTCCCAGCATAGCAGAGCAAACATTTGGACTGAAGCCATTCCTGGTAACTGTTTAAGAAGCGTAAGTATTTCATTCATACTCTTGAACCCAGGATGGGTATTTGGCAGCAGATATCTTCTTTCTTACCTGATATGGAAGACAGTGATATACTTATTGGGCCAATTGTGTCTGGAAAGTTTACCTTGGGGTCAGTGTAGGAATTCAAGTAAGACTGTGATGCCATGATTCACAGTCTTTGCTAGCTATGGGGAAAGATACCATTTGTTATTCTGTTCCTTCCATTCCCACTTGGATTTGAATGTGAACTGGAAAACCCAAACAGCAATGAAATACTTGCTCTACTGCTGGAAATCAGCTGTGTAAAGCCCTTTTTCTTGAATGTGAAGTCTGAAAAATTTTTTCAGTATTTCTCTACCCTTTAGCTTTTTTTCTTTGCTCCCAGTTTTCCAGACACCTAGAGGCACAGTACATCTAAAATACAGACAGTGTATCTAAAATAATAATTTATGCATAATACTAATTATTATTCAACACTTAATGGAAAATTCAACAAATAATAATTCTAATTCACAGAATGTATCCCAGTAAGGAGCACAACTTGGCAATGCATAAATAAATTCCGAGAGCAAAGACTACTGATTCAAGGGCAGTAGTCTTTTTCTGAGCAGACTAACAAGCATGTTAGAGCAAACCCTACACTGAATTACAGTTACATGTACAGTAGATAATCCAAACTGGAACTGACCTTGGCAGCAATCCAGGGATGATATTTTGCCTAGAAGGAACTGTTCTTGGGTTTTGGTTGGCTTTTTTTCTCCAGATGTGCTAGGCATTAACGTTGCATTCATAAGCTTTTTGGAGGGGAGGGTGGTGTATTTGAATTATAAAAGTCTGTATAAAAATATAAATATCTTCCATTTCTTAAATTTACACAGAAATATGCTTTTTTTTAAACCAATAACAAAACTATAACTAAGTTCAATGTTGAAAAAATTGGCCTTTACCATTTTACAAAATTTGATGGAATCAGTAAAATTAGTATCTATTTTTATATTGAATTGCTTTTCTATGAGCTCAGTTTAACTGAAAATACTTGTCTTATCTAAGTGCCAATTTAATCCTTTAGAGACAGAACATGTATCAAAGCTTTATTAGGCTGCTTTTCAGGAGGGAAAAAAGAATTTTTAAAAGTTTTGAATGGCATTACATTTGTTCTAAAATCAACTCTAATTGCTCTAAAACCCCACTAACTTAGTAGTCTGTTCTAACAAATAGCTGTGCATAGGAGCATTCATTTTCTGACTGTGAGGTCACTTGTTTGATAGGGCTGACATCCTCACTATTAAATTCTCTTACCCTCTAAACCACAGCACCCAAGTATCTAAAGTGGCTGTTCTGAACAGTTCCTGACCCATGCTTGCTCTCAGAGAGCAGCACACACTTGTGTCAGTTGTTCGGGAAGTCTCAAGACTGTGTGGTTGACAACTTCCTAGTGCAATTACTAGAGATGCCAAAAATGGGTAACACTGGTCCCGACCCATTGCTCCCAAACAGGGAAGATGTTGTGACAAATACACTCAAGAGACAGTAACCAGGGTTACATTGGCTGTTATTATCTTCCTTACAGGAAATCTGGGAAGATAAGCACCAGGGATAGGTATCTGGACTTAGTAAGAGCACACTTCAAAAATCTTTTAAAAAATGTAAAAAAATCCTTGTGGAAGCAGCTGGGAGGGAGGAGAAAGCCAATTAGAAGAGCTAATAGATTTCAAATGAAAATGTGTTGGGAGTTCAGGAACAAACTGTCACCATTGTGCAGGAAGACTGGAAATTTTGACCAAAGGTCCAATTGCTTGGGAAAGTAGTTTCTCAATGAACTTAATGCACCAAGTGACCTCCAGCACTTGTGGCATCAATGCCCTTGGAGCCAGTCAACGGGCTGACCCAATCCAGTTTTGGTGATAGTCCTACTTTAAGCTAGAGACTGGACTAAAAGTTGTATTTTAGGGAAAATTTAAGGAAGGGGATAATGCCATCAGATGAAGATCTCATTAGCTCATCCTCAGAACAAACCAATGCAAATAACATAATAAGAATTAATTTTTTTTTTTCTAGATGTCATAGGAATTTACCTCTTGAACCCAGATTCTCACAGGTATTTAATCCCCTTACTGTCATT
This sequence comes from Laterallus jamaicensis coturniculus, assembly GCA_022605575.1. NCBI lineage: Eukaryota > Metazoa > Chordata > Aves > Gruiformes > Rallidae > Laterallus > Laterallus jamaicensis. The sequence goes on from JAKCOX010000019.1 coordinate 17,161,492, forward strand.
GACAATAATGAGTTGAGTGCCCACCTACGTCTGATAATTTTTTTAATTAGTCCTGTAGTGATCTGCCATCCTCAGATGGATGTTTAATAGGTGAAAACTATCATAATTATATATATTAAATCTGTTTCTCCACAAAATGATTCTTCACAGATTTACATGTCTTTCCTTTTGCTTTGTATTACATGTGACTTTCTTACATTCCAGCATTTGACTTTAGGAACTGCAGTCTTTATGTGAAAAAAATACTATATTTCAGTATTTTAACTGATTTTTTTTTTAAAGTATACTCTCTCCAAGACCACCCAGTTTTATAGCCTTTTTTGTGTGTGATTTTATTACATCTTTTTGCAGACTATCTATATTTTTAGTTTATGGTCATTGATTTTATGAGCTTCCTAATTTCTAGCAAGATGAAGCTGTTGAGAAGTTCCGTATGCTTTCAAGTGTAATGTACACTAGTCATATTTACAAAAGCATTAATTGCAATCACTTACTGCACATGAAATACTAAAAATTACATCTGTATTTCCAAGGAAAGTGATAAAGTGAAGCATCTTTTCTCATCTTTCCTTCTGTTTGCAAATTTTCCTTCATTCCAATATGATCTTAATGTCATTTGTAAAGAAAGGGAAATATATTTAATATCTGTGTATATTCCTGGGGACTTACTATTGTCTAGAAGCCAGTACGTTTGGTAAAGCTACCAAATACTAAAATGCTACAAAATCCTCCTGAATAAAAGCATATTATATGGCATTGCATATTTTACCAAACATGTTTCACCATCCACCTTCACACAGGAATAAGACTAGTTTGTTTGTGGTTTGTTTGTTGTTTAGGGTTTTTTTTTAATGTCTGTCTTCTTAATTTTAGTGATGGTTTTGCTTTTATACCAGAATAAAATATAGGACTCTCTGGTTTTAAAAAAAAAACAAAACCACAACCAACCATCTCTCCCTTCTGTTCTTATTGTCTTTGAAGCCAGGAATTTTGAAGAGCCACTCTGGACATCTAGACTTTGATATCAGTGAGATGACTCTTCAGAGAGTTGGTGAATTTACAGTAACTTCAAGATCTCTTTAAGCTTACTTGAAATAAAGCATATCATACGTAAAAGTTAGACTCCAACTAACATTTATGCTATGTTTCTCATCCACAACTTAGAAAATACTTTTTCATTCCTATGAATACATTTATAAAATGTCATCTGTTCATCTTGGTGTAACAGTTCCAGATAGAGTACTGTCCAGAAACAATTTGCAATACATTTTGAATATGTTAGTTATTAGACTAAGAGTAAGAAGTTTAAAAGTCTAGGCTATTTATAAATGGAGACAGAGCAGTGGATTAAAGGCTTCATTAGCACTATTAAACTAATGAGGGTTTAACAAGTGATTACTCTAAAGCATATGCCAGTTCCTCGTAATGCAGGATTGGTCCTCTAGATTTATATAGTCATCATATTCATATTTCTTAACTGAAGCAAGAATACATATACAATGATATATTTTCAATCTTTTCCCCCAATAAAAGAGATTTCACTGTTTCTAATTGTCCTGTTCTAGTGCTTAACAACCCCTAACATTGGAAGATATTAGTCTTTAAGAATCTATGACTATATGCTTACTTAACCAAGTTATGGAGATTTTCATGTAATAATCCTTACCTGTGCATTTTATAAACAAATTTTTACTTTGTGAATCAGCATCTACCTATGATACTTATGATATTCTATGATATCATCAATAGTAACACTGCTGAGGTTAATAGAGGTTTTAATGTTAACTCTACTGACTATATTGCATGAATAAAGCTAGTTGCGAAATCAACATCTACGTTTTGCTTTTCACATAATCGTGAAAAATAATAACAACATATTTAAATAGAAGAGAAAAATAAGAATCCACTTCAAAATTCAATAATGTTGGTAATGATGTATGTAATAGAATATGGCTAGCTTGGCCTGCCGAGCTCCACACAGGCAACTCATTCTGATTAGTAAACCAAGCAAAACATAATGTGGAAAATATATAGACAATGGTAACCCTAATGTTAACATGTCCAATAATATATGGTATTTGATTCCATCAGAAGCTTCTGCTGATACAATAAACTGCCTTCAGAACTGAATTACAATCTCAGTACTTGATAAAGGAAATGATAATTTATTACTGCAGTGTCCCCTGTTGCTGCTGAACATAAGATCCTATGTTACTACTTCAAGACTGTTTTTCAGCTTTATTTTATCTCACTTGTAAAAAAGAGCTTTAACTGGGTTTCATGGACAATTATTCAACAAAGATCAATTTACTGTTATATGTTAAGCATTGTTTATACCATGTTTGTGCTGGACTTTATTCAAGCAAAACTGCAAGTAATTGCACCTCTGCTGGAAAAGCTGAACTACTGAAATTATTTTTTTCACATCACTATAAATGCACATTTTTTTTAATGTAAATAAAAAAAACAGCTAACAACAGCTTTATTTTATTGTAGCCACTTTTTGGTGTTTTCCATTTCAGGTTGTTTGGGCTTGTTTTGGTTTTGGTTGTTTGGGTATTTTTAACAACTGTTAAAAATCCTGTGTCATTTCATGTTCTGGATAATAAGGCAATTGCCTTAAGTGCAGTAAGTGTAACTCTTTCTGCCAGCTTTTTAGAGTCGTATTTGCTTATAGCCCTCAGAAAGACAGCTATCATCAATGATCTTACATCTGACTGATATTAAAGTGGATGTGTTATACAGACTATTGTGACTTTCATAGCGGTGAACAGCATTGTACTTTGGTTGCAGTTAATCCTTACACATAGACCATAATGAAGAATATTTGCACTAGCTTGATAGCTTTTTTAGAATATAATTAATTATTCCTGTTCCAACATAGCAATAAGATCAGGACTTATTTTCACAGTTCACACTGTAAAAGAGACCTAGCTAAAGGCTTTAATAGTGACATGTTTTACCTCCCTCCCCCCCCAAAAAAAAACCTGTGTGGTTAATTTTTTGATATCTAGATTTTATTTCTATCCCATTAAAAGTAATAATTTATTTTCAAATTATTGCTTTTCCTATGCATGAAAAAAACCCACAGTTCCTGACCAATGAGAATACATTTTTGTGCTCTCTAATCCAACCTCTCTAATCTAGCAATAATTTCTCTGTTATAATTGCTATAAATTGATAAATACTGTGAACACATTCTGTCTTGTTAAACGAAATTGTCATAACTTAACAAGGCCCTACAGCTCTGGTATTAAACTTTAATATAAATGCTATTCACACATCCTAAATGTGTTATTAGTCATGTACTCTATGGAGAAAAAAAATAATTGCATGTTCTTTTTAAATATTTCATCTGCTTCCATTCACCTATTAACTAATATGCCATGGACTGAGGTGCAAGACCCCCATCCAAAGCCAGAATACAGGTCTTAGCTGGGATAACTGTGTCAGTCCTGTATAATGCTGATTAGCAAGACTTTTAAATTAAAAGCTGGTTTACTTCTGTTTACCTGGTATGCCTTCTACAGGGATAACTGGAAAATTGAGCTGTGTCTTGGAGATAATGCTACAACTGTCTGTTTCCTTCTCCTCCTTCTTCTTAATTTCCTTCTTTTTTCTTTTTCTTTTTTTTTTTTTGGGGGGGTGGCTTATGGGTTTTTTTTTTGTTTTAATATTCCATTCCATACTATATTTTTCTCTCTGAATACAGTAGCTACCATGAGAAAAAAATGCAGGAGACTTTGGCAAATCAATAGTCAAAATGGACAATGTCTATACTTTAGAACTGTAGCTGACATAAATCTGTAACTTTTTTTCAGGATGATAAGAAAAAACAAACAGAATGAGGAATGAAACACTGCATGGTAGTTCACAAAGACAGAATACAATTAGGACATTTCATATAGCTATGAATGTGCTAGGTAGAGAACTTAAAAGGAAGCTTTTTCACAAATGAATCTTTATTTTCCTTACTAATTAATAAACACCATGCTGTGAATAACTGGTGATAATGTTCTAATAAGTAAAATCAATAAATTTACACCCAGGGTCACCGTAATTGATGCTGTGGAATAGAAAAATGTATTCTCCATTGATCCTTTAGCAATCTTCTAACTAAAAAGGAGAGGAAAGAAAGCCAATTACTGTAGTATGCCTCTGAAAATGATAAGATTAAAACAAGCTAATTATGTGTTCTTGAATAACTACAATTTTTGATGAAAGTAAGTAGAATAGGGGCATCCTGTGTCTTCAGTGCAGTGATATTACTTTTTTACTAATTAAAATGTAGTAATTTTACATTTAACATCTCTTAATCAATAGGCAAACAAATAGTTAGAAAAATAAAACTTAAAAATCTTCCAGTATAAAACCTTTTGATGTTGCTGTGAACAGACAATTAAACTGAAAAATGAAACAAGCTCCTGGAGCCTTGAAGCTCAAGGAATTCTCATACATGAGTAAATGAACATTTATGGTGAAGGACAGCAATCACGCAAGTAAAATCCTGAGAAAAACAATCCACTTAGTTCTTTTTTCCATAAGAAGAATTTATTGTTCCTTCAAGTTATTCCCTCACAGTACTACAAATGTAGAACCCTGATGCTTTCCACTACAGGTTTATCTGCACTGAAATATGGTTGTAACAATTTATAAATGATCAATACAAAATCATGTAGAAAGTCAGCAGCATCTACTGGTCATTGTGGTCTTAGGGTGTATTAAAATAAGTCATTAAAAATATCAGTTTTATCTTTTAAAGATGAAATAGGTGCATTACTTTTCTTCAAAACTGTTAGTAAAATTAATTAAAATATCCTGAACTACATTTCCCTTCTTCCTTTCCTTTTCCTTGTGTAGCAAAATCAAACTCACCAGAAATATAAGGTAAAGGAGTTACTCATTACTACTTGAATGCACATGCAACGACATGTGTAGTTATTCTGGCTTCAAATACTCAATCGCTATTTGAGATATAGCATGCCATTGTAAAGATTAGGTTTAATCATCTCTGCATATCCCATCATGAATGTGCATAGTTTAGACCTGTTACTTTGCCACACAGGCATCTCCCATTGAGCATGTACAAAACTTCAGGCAGTTTTCCTTGACCTATTTAGTTCCGTCCAATATTTTCAGATTCATTTATTTTGGCTGTACTCAGTATTCTACTCAGCGTCTCCCAAACTCACATTTTTCATAATGTCTCAAGCCTACAATATTGTAGTTAAGCCCTATTTCCTAGGCGTTCTCCAACTAATCATGAATAGGATTCTGAGATTAAAAGATACCACCTCTAGGATATATTCTGCACTTGAAAGCCACTGGATGAAAACAAAAATAACTTAGTAGGTAAGGGTTAGGGTAATCTTTGGACTCTACTTTCACTTAAATATCTAAATCCACATACACCTGATACTGAAATTCAGCTATGGTTTGGTCATTTCCTAGGCACTGTTTTAGGTGCAGCTGAAAATTCTCCATTTGCCCTTTAGCTTATTAGCGATTTTTCTTTTTGCATTTCTTCATTTTTTTCCCATATCATCAGCTATCTATACTAGCTTTTAGGACACAGACATTAAACCAGTTTATTTAATTGAGAGTAATACTTTCTACAATAATTTACTGATAATTACTTACCACATATGCTATTTTCTGTCTTTCTTGACCTATGTACATTATAAACTATTGTCACTACAGTTCATTTACTGGGTGGAGGTGTGTATGTTTTAAACTGGGAGACTTTCCACACATATACAACAGGACAGCTGTAGATTCCAAGATTCACAGTAAATAAATGTCAGGAAAGGGTGTTGAAAAAAATAACATCACTGTGGAAAACCAATTTTATGGGTCTGTATTCTACTATAATCTTGTAAATGTGATTTTGTTAGGACTTTCTTGGTCACATACTTTTCAGAGAAAGAACTGAGCTGAAAGCTAAAACAGATGTAAGAAGCTACATTTGCCCCAGGCATGCTTTCACTAATTTTAGTTTGTTATCATTCAGTTCAGTGAGCTTGTTCAAGTTTAACATTTAAATTAGTTGTGTAACTACCTTAAAAAAAGTATCATATAAAGATGTTTGTGTTTTAGGGGATCCTGATGCTGATTCATAACATAGGAAGCATTTGTTCATTCCCTTCAAACATCTTTGATCAAACCTAGAAGACTTTACCCAAGGGGCAGGTTCTAGAAAGAACACAAAACATTTACTTCTTTGGAACACTTTGGACACTGGCAGTAGTCCCAGGAAGGATGAAAATAGTCATCATATGAACTAGTCAGGAACATTCCTCTTCCAGGCTTCCCTCGTGACCCATTTTTCTGCAGTGAAATCACTATAATGAAATGTTGGATAATAATATTAAAATCATTGTGTTTCTGAAAGAGGAAATAAATGTAAATACTCTTTGTAATTGTAAACAGATGTTACAGAGTTGCTCAGAAACAAAATTTTAAAAGAAAAAAAAAAATCCCAAACTTAAACCCCCCACTTTTGATTCTAGTACAATTCCTCCTTTAATCTTATGTTGAAATATTTCATTGAAAGTTTAGTCTAACACTGAACACTCAGCATTATTTCAGAGTTCAGCAGCAGAAACATTATGTGTACAAAAAGAAAAAAGTTAAAGGAAAAGTATTCAGCACATTCATTATACACCCTGTCCTTAAATACACATTTGTAAAAATCAAAGTGTGTTATAAAATTCCGTTATCCATTTTTGGCTTCACTAGCATTATATTCCATTATTAGTGTCACTAAGATGAGTATTTGCATTCACATATGCTTCACTAGTCATTTTTTACAACTGCAATTGTCATATACCACTGAAACCATCTTACTATGTAACAGGCAAGCAAGAAGATCAGAGAAAATAGAAAAGCATGTTTGGAAAGAATAAAGAGAGAAAAAAGGTTAATGCTAACCTGAAACCAAATTATACTTGCTTCAGCTGTGCACTGGGCCTAGTTACCTCCTGCCTTGCTCATTTGATTTTTTATCTGTACAAAAGTTGTTTAAAATAATACTGAATTAGAATAGCAGTATTCATAGATATAGAGTTACAGATGTGATTAATTTCTAAAAATTAACCTCCTAGAGCCTAAGTTTGACTTTTAAACAACAATAAAAATGTCTGGCTTTAACAAGAGGGAAAATCCAAGTGTCTTAGACATATAGTTCAGGATGTTCCAAATTGCAATCTATAGATTCCACTGAATATCCAAAGAAATCGGTTTATACTCTTGATTTATTTTCAGGCAGATAAAGTTGGCTGATATGAATTGCATGTTTATAAATTTTAAATAGCTCAAAGTGAATATGATTCTTAAAATACCTACTGGCTTTGGAATACATGTGTTCAAACACTTACATTTCAGAATTAGTGCAATATTCACCAGCAAAGTATTTCTAGGATACCTGATCCTTGAGATTTTGAAGTGGTCAAAACTGGCAGTTGATACAAAAATCCAAAGAGGATTTCCTTCTGTGAAAAAGCTCAGATATAGCCAAATGTCCAAAGTCAGGAGCTTCTTATACATCAGTCATGACATATTAACAGTAGAGTGGGAAGGAGCTAGTTGGAACTAAAAAAAAGTTATAAAATTTTTCACTTGTTCCTGATTTTTCTGAAAAGCCGTGTCTACAGATAGGTATTACATATGCACAAATATAATATAGGACCACTCAGCAAAGACATTCTAGACATGCAGAAGCATGAATTGTGTTCTCCTGCAGGCTTATTTGCAAATTATTGAAAGCATTAAATCTGCAAACTGATTTTTGAGAAGCTATAGGGTAAACATATATGAAAAATGGCCTCCACTTGGCAATTTAACAGATCTGAATTAAAAAGTTGGTGTATGAGATAGAGTTGAACAAATAACTGTTTTTCAGAAAAGCTGTTGATTGAGAAGAGCAACTGGTGTGTAGTTATATCCAGTTTTATCAGGAAAACTAATCTAAGTCAGAGGAATCACAAACAAGTTGTGCCTACTTCACTACACTGCTAAAGCTCAGGTAGATAAATCTTTGCTTCAAAGTATTTCAGAATTTACACCAGATATTCTATACCCTCTGTTAAGCAGCTCTTTGCCAAAAATTTTTCCAACTCTTCTATCTAATTTGTTGTCTTTCCCCTTACACAGCACTCATAACTTCTCTTCCCTAAATTCTATTGTGGAGGCCAGGTGGCCACAAAAAACTGTCTATCAATCCCCATCCTTATCTGGACACCAGAGAGAAAATGTAATGAAAACCTCATGGATCAAGATAAGGACAGAGATCACTCAGCAATTACTGTCACAGTTTCAACTTAGAAAAAAAATATTAATCTGTTACCAAGCAGAACAGAGTAGATTAATAAAATCAAATCTTAAAACATATTCCCTCACCCATCTATTCTTCCTTGGCTCGACTTCACTACCTCCTCCCTCACAGGGACACTGGGGAGAAGTTGTGGACAGTTCACCAAATGTTCCTTCCTCCTCAGGGGGAGGACTCCTCAGACCCTTACCTTGCTTCAGTGCGGGGTCCCTCTCACTGGAGATAGTCCTCCAAGAATTTCTCCTATGTGAGTCCTTCCCATGGGCTTCAGTTCTTTGTGAAGTGCTCCAGCATGGGTCCCCCAGGGGGAAACAAATACTGCCAGCAAAACTGCTTCAGCATGGTCTCCCATCTCCACAGGGTCATAGGTCCTGCAAGGATATTGTTCCAGCACAGGCTTCCCATGAAATCACAGCCTCTAGTGGATGTATTCACCATCCCTAGTGTAGGGTTCTCCAGGGGCTGGAGGGGAAGCTCTGCTCTAGGACCCGGAGCACCTCCTCACTTCCTTCTTCACTGCCCTTGGTGTCTGCAGACTTTCTTACACTTTCTCACTCCTCTCTCTGGCTACAAATCTACTCCTCCTTTATTTTCCCCTTTGTAACTGTGTTATCCCAGAAGGAGCTACCACTGCGGCTTGACCTTGGCCAGGAGCAGATTCACCTTGGGTTCCACTGGCATTAGTTCTATCAGACATAGAGGAAGATTATCACAGAATCACAGAATGCTAGGAGTTGGAAGGGACCTCAAAAGATCATCTAGTCCAACACCCCACCAGAACAGGATCACCTAGACTAAATCACACCGGAATGCATCCAGGCGGGTTTTGAATGTCTCCAGAGGAGAATTCACAACCTCTCTGGGACGTTTGTTCTAGTGCTCTCCCTCACTGTGAAAAAGTTTCTCCTTACATTTACATGGAAGTTCCATGCTCCATGAACCCATTGTCCCTTGTCCTATGGCTGGCCATCACTCAGAAGAGCCTGGCTCCATCCTCCTGAATCTCACCTTTTACATATTTATAAACATTAATAAGGTCACCCTTCAGTCTCATCCAAGCTAAAGAGGCCGAGCTCCCTCAGCCTCTGCTCATAAGGAAGGTGTTCCACTCCCTTAATCATCTTAGTGGCCGTGCGCTGGACTCTTTCATGGAGTTCTATGTCCTTCTTAAACTGAGGGTCCCAGAACTGGACACAATATTCTAGGTGCGGTCTCACCAGGGCGGAGGGGGAGAAGGACCCCTCTTGACCTACTAACCACACCCCTTCTAATACACCCCAGGATGTATTAGAAGGCCATTAGCCTTCTTAGCCAGGGGGGCATATTGCTGGCACGTGGTCATACTGCTGTCCACCAGGACCCCCAGGTCCCTCTCATCCATGCTGCTCTCCAACAGGCCACTCCCCAAGCTGAGGTTGTTCTTCCCTAGGTGCAAGATCCTAGACTTGCCCCTGTCAAATCTCAATTGTAATATAGCAGCTTCTCACAAAAGGCACCCTTGTAGCTGCCCCACCACCAAAACCTTCCCCCGGAAACCAAATACATCAACCAACTGCCTTTTTTATGATACTTCTTTCCCTGAACTTGCATCTGCCTTCTCCTTCCCCTTCTCTTCCTCTTCCCCTTCCCTTCATGCTTTTTTTTTTTTTTTTTGATTAGTTTTACCTTTCCATAGCATGGTCCTCAGAGTGAGGCCAACAATCTATTTGTATTTGTATATTCTTTTGCAAATGGGACCCCTTCTTGACTGGTCTTTCATCAGTGATAAATAGAAGTAAAACCATTAATCACAGGGGGTTGGAATGTGAGGAATAACACAGGTTGTCCAGACTTCTACAGTGCTCCATTTGCCATTCTGTACTGTAACAAAGTTGCTGAAAAGGCTGTTATTCAGTGCCTAAGAATCCGTTCTTAGCAGTTCAAATATTTTATTCTAAGTTAGATAGTGAGTCTATAATGATTTATAAAAGGAAACTGCCCTCTTTGAAAGCATGCTGCATAATAAATGTCTGAACAATTTCAGTTCTTTATCATTGGTCCCAGACTGTAGTATTCATGGAACAGTTAATCAGTTCTGTGTTTCAAGGTATAAAATTGACATCTTTTTACATCATATGTCCTTATGATATCTAACATTGCACAAAATCTGAGCATTTAAAATAACCATATCTACATTCTGGAGGCTTTCTGCTTAAAGGGTGTACGCACGTATGTTTCAAACTAGGTGTGTGTATATCCTCATTGTGGTTTGTATTTGTGTATAAACATATACATTTGATTACTGGTTTTCATTCCTTTACACATTCTTGTTCTTTATGATCTATTATTTCTTTTTGGCTATAAAGCAGCAAGTGCCAACACCTCTACAACTAATGAAACATATATCTCTGCTTTGAATGCATTATAGTCATAGCACTAAAAAAAAGAGCATTTGGGGAACTTTTAATAGCATTACAGCATGTGTTGCTCTTCTAATAAGTTTTAACTTTGTGGCTTCTGTAATAACAATCAAGTTTGCAACATTCACACTACAGGTGGAAACATTTTCCTGGTTTATATAGTTCTACACTACAAAACCTTATTGAAATACAAGGGAGAAAAATCTTTTAGATTAATAGATTTTTTTATGAGATGTGGTTTCTGTATTCTAGGGGTTCATCAAAATAATGATCATCAAAATAATGAAAAATGCTAAAAAAAAATCTTTATGGACTAAATCCTATTTCTCTCCAATTAAATGAAAGATTTCACTTTACCTAATTCCATCTGTTGATATATGTAAGATAAATTTTTCACTATAGAAGAAGAAAATTTGTCAAAACTAAAATGCACACTTTTTTTTCCTATAGTGTCAAAGTATGCAAAAATAAAATCAGACACACCTACCAAAATATTTGTAATAGCTGACTCCTTGTGTATAGTGAATAAAAATATTCTGTGGAAAATGGAGAATTCATGTGACCTTAGATCACCAGAAAAAAACCTCACATATAATTTCTCTCATAAATCAAACCAGTAATGATTAGGAAAAGGGAAATGATCATTTACGGTATGAAACATGATATGCCATATTCCACAAAGTAATTAGGTAGAATGAGATAGAGAAAAATCTCCTTCCAGTTTGAGACAAGGCTTCCACCTGCATCACATTCATATGTGAAGCCTGATGATATAAGAGAAAAATGGTCATGTACTCCAAATTTTACTTTGAATTTTTTTTAAACTCCCTTTTAAATATTTTGCATTGTCCCTCCTACTTTTCCAACTTGAGAATTATCTCAAATCATGTGCAATTTCATGCTTGATAGGATAAATCTACTCCACTTTATCTGCCAGGAATTACTACTGGGTATCAATATCTGGCAACAGAAAAGTATTTTTAATATTTCAATATTTATTTCTCTCCATGGACCTCAATGAATCTAATTCTCAACCATTATTCTGATAGAAAATTTGGTCAAAACCCAAAGCAACTTAATCAGAAGTCACCTCCTTCTTGAAAATATTTTTAAAACAGGTTAATATAGCTTCAACATAATCCTAAGTTTTACACTTTGCCAAACCCACTATTCTTTCCAGTGCTGCTCTTCAGTACTTTCTGCCATTCCTAGGCTTCAGGAATATTCATCTCACAAAACATTGCTATAATTGGCATTCTTTGGCACACTGATTGGCAGATCATAACCAACCATGTCATGCCTAGAAGTGGTCCATCTATGTCAATACTGAAGGAGACGAGATGGAACGCATGCAGCAGAACTCAATGTCACTCCCCAGGATGGAGGACAAGCCTTTTATCTCCAGGGCATACTGTCCACCATGATGCTAAAAACCTGACATTTTAAAATGGAAAAATGCACTTTTTCTCTATGTGCCAGTAGTGAGTTAACACAGATGTCAGGAAAATGACCACTTTATCTTTCCTATGTACCCTCTGCACCTCTACCACCACCCCCACTCTTTTTCTGTCACTCTTGATCACATCCTAATTCCAGTCTTTTACTGTGTTGCCTAAAGATACTCTACCAGTCATGTTAGGCTCAATCTCTCTTTACCCACTTCTCCCACAATTATTTTTGTACATTCTTATACACAGTTTAGAAGCAGTGGCAATCAGTCCCCCTCTTATAAATCAACTATAAGACCACTACCATCTCTAAAAATGTCTTCACTACCTGCTTCCACCACTATACCTAAAAGAAACTAACGCACAAAAACCCCTGCTTTGAGAGACATAATAAAGGAGACATATTATAATGGAAGATTGAAATTTCATATGCAATATCTTTTTGGGTTTTTTCCTGAGCTTGAGAAACAACTAAATATACTGTAAGAACAAAAAATGACCAAGAAAAAGAGAAATTCAGCAACAATAGAATAATGAAAACAAGGAACATTTTCATGTGTAACCTCTGTTCCAATTGTGAGAAGAGTCTGCTTGAAGATGCCTTTATTTATGCCAAAGAAAAGGCTGATAGTTTCTCACCTGTATAGTGACATTTCAGACTGCACTCGGCAGATGCGTGAGGGGCATTTCATGTAAAGCAGCACCAGTGTTGAGTCTGTTTGTTGAGGAATGTATCTCTTAATACAGATCACCAAATTTCATGACACTTCAACATGATGAGGTCATTAGTCCAAAGTAGTGTATACTTTGAAATAAATTTTCAGAAATTAAAGACAATTTTAAGGTGGGAAACTGAAAATTATACACTTTTTTTCCATTACATTAAACATGAAAAATCTAAGCACTTCATAAGAGAACTCATAATTTCTATATGACTGGACATGAGTTATATTTCTTTATCTTAATTCGTGACATTTCTGTCATGAATTGTCATGTCATCTTCATCTCAGTCACATTAATTTATAAAATGAGAAGACAAACATGAAAAAATATGTCACAATAACCCAGATAATATGTCAGAAAATTCTAAGGGAAAGAACAAAGTCTTTTTCTTTCAGCTAGGACGTTATCCTTCTCCCCAAAAAGGAAAATAGTAGAAATTATGTTTCTCAAAACTACAAGTGAAATAATATACTTTAAATTTGGTTTTGTCTCTCTCTTTTTTCACTGACATTTTTATATGTATTTCACTAACAATAGACAGCTAAAGGAATGTTTGGAAGCTAACAACAAAAATTAATGGAAACAATTAAATGTTGCTTGTAATATTGAAGAGAAATTTTGTTAGCCCACCTTTCATAATTCATTCAAGATGAGAAGTTGATATTCAGGCATAACATTTATTCTTCAATGAGAATGTCTAATTTAAAATGACACTGCTTAAAGTTCAAGGAGGTTAAGTGATCTGGTCAAGGAAATTATGTGAACTATGTATTGAATATCTTTTGGGCTTGGCATACTTCAGTTTTTCCTGTATACCATACTGCTGCTCCATTTGTTTTAAATCAAGAATCAACCCAGCATGGTATAAAGTATACCAGAACACTATGTACTGAAAAATGAAAGCACCAGATGCTTGGTGCAAAATGTAAAACCTGTCAAAAAGAGTCATAGAAAAGTTATTTTTTAAAAAAAGAATGATTTAGTATGTAATCTGCTTATCGTAAGGTTTGCTCAGACTTTTCAAAAAATTTTAAAGGTGGTACTCTAGACTAACACTGTTTGTAATTTTCAGGGACCATTTCATTTTCAACTGGTAGTCTTTTTCCAATGTTTTTCATTACTAGGGGAACCAATTAAAACATACTCAGACTGTGCCACATATGCTAAGTGCATAATTTGTAGAATATTCTTATCTGTCCATTACCTTTGTTCTATTGCATTTTCTTCCCCTGTCTTGGGGTAGTGGGCTCACTTTTTTTCCCTTTTAATAAGAGTTTTGTGTTAAAACTGGCATGTTGAAATGCCTGACATGAGAATTCTCAAACTGTCTTAACTAGATTTTGGCATTTAATAAGCTGTAAACTGCTGAAGCTATTTGCAGATGAAGTCTCATTTTTGTCCATCAGCAGGGGGCTGGGAGCATAATTAATTGAGTGAAAGTTAAAAGACGGACAGCATGGTTACATTTATGCAAATATTGCAGGAGAACATCTAACAGAAAAGAAAAATAGCTTGTAACTGATTGGTTTGGTTTTGGACCAAAATCCACAGGGTCCATTTAAACACTGCAGATTGTGCATATGACAATTAAGACCTATAGTGTTGGCGGTTTTTTTAATATATTTTCTGCAATGAAAAAAAGAATAGAAAAAGAGAACCTTCAGTAACAGTCAAAGTTCCAAATCCAGGGAGACAATTCTATTTCTGTTTTAAGCTGTTTTACTCCTCATGAATGTTAAAATAGGTTTAAAAAAAAGGTATTGCAAAAATCATATGATGCATGTGCCTTCAACCATATGCCAGATTCTGCTGTTTATTTCTTTTATTCATATCCCAGTCATATGCATCCTGGTACACCAAAGATTCTATTTAATTAAAGTTAGTTAAAAGTGTAAACCACAGAGATCAGGACAGCTGCTAGAGGTATTAACCTGGGTGCTGCTTAGTGTGATCAGAAGCTCTTTCATTTATTTTGTTTTATAATATATTGTCTTGTAAAGAGTTTTGTTGATTATTTTTTTTTATCCTCCTGGCTGCTACTGTGTATTGGAATGATTCCTGTGTTAAAACTAAAAGCAGCAAACATGAACATTTGGATTTAAATACTTTCCCCTTTATAATTTTGGTGCTTGTATTATTTATCTACAGGATAGCAATTGCAACCTTGTTAATGGATATGCACGAAGAGTAGATTGTACATTAGATAAAACTTGTAAAAATGTCTTGCTAGGGAATTTAAACTTTAGTTCCTCTTTTGTCCTTCATGTGTTATTAGGAAATGGAAATAGTGTATTATTCTTTTATGGTAAAAAATATGCACACAGATTTCTGCTGATCCCAGCGCACCCAGATTTGATGGATTCTTCCTATATTCCACAATGTTGCCAAATATGCTAGAATTAGCTTATGTTACAATTTGGAAAGGATAGAAAGAATGTACATTTAGGAAATCAAATACTCAATATTTTCTACATCTGTATCAACAGGAAAGTAAACACTTGATTCTCATTTATGTTAGACCTCTTTATAGTGCTCAACAATTCAGAATCAGTCATCTTTAGACAATGCTAGATTCTCTGTGTGGGGAACTGTATCAAGCATTTGCCTGACATAGGCAGTGGAGTCTGGAGGGATACCCACTAGTAATATTCAGATATGTTACTATTTAAATTCTTAATTTTGAAAAAGCACTTAATTTTTAAATTTACAGGCATTTTTTATTCCAAGCATTTTTATAAATTAATTAAGCTTCATAAAGGTGCAAAGGGAGATACAAACCAACACCTTGCTGTCTGTTCAAACACAGCAAGGTTAGTATCTGAAGCTCACTTGACCTGTTTCTGAATGTAATTGTGGGAAAGTAGTAAAACCCAATGTAAAATACATAAAGAGGAGGAGATAGAGTAGATCACTAATTTTAACCAGGCTTAGTACTGAGGTTAACTTCAGACTTCATAATATGTCAGAATTTTACTGTTGAATATTAAACATCAAACATTTCGTTTAAAATGTTTAACTATAAACAAGTAATCAATTAGCTAATGCATATCACCTAACTTCTACTTGTCAGGTCTCTAATAGCTGATGCAGTTACACCAGAGGATATTCAATTCTCTTAAAAAAGTGGAAAAATATAGTCAATTTCTAAACGCTCTAATATAATTGAATGCAGTGATCAATTACAGACCTAGACAAGCTAGAGAGTTGGACAAAGAGGAACCTAAGGAAGTTCAACAAGGGCAAGTGTAGGGTTCCGTACCTCAGAGGAATAACCCCAGGCACCAGTATAGGTTAGGGGTTGACCTGCTGGGAGAAGGACCTGGGAGTCCTGGAGGGCAAGTGTGAAACCGCAATGTGCCCTTGTGGACAAGAAGGCCAATGCTTTTAGGAAGAATGGGGCCAGCAGGTTGAGGAAGGTTTTCGTCCCACTCTGCCCTGGGGAGGCTACATATGGAGTACTATGTACAGTTCTGGGCTCCCCAGGTCAAGCAAGACAGGGAATTACTGGACAGAGTCCTTTGGATAGCTACAAGAATGATGAGGGAACTGACTAGACTAGACTCTGAACCATTGGTCAAATCTCGCTGGCTTCTTCCCTTCAACCAGCTCTCAATCCACCTTGCAACTCCACCTTGCAACTTCACACTTCCTCAGTTCAGCCAAGAGGATGCAGTGGGAGATGGTGACAAAGGCTTTACAGAGGTCAAGGTAGACAACATCTACTGCCCTACCATCATCTATCCTCCTGGCTATATCCTCATAAAAGGCTATTAGATTAGTCAAACATGACTTCCAAGCAGGCGATTGGGCTAGATTATGTCCAGAACTCCCTTTGATCCCCTACCATTCTGGGATTCTCTGAATATTGGAGATACTGCTGCTATCCTAAAATATTCAGTGCTACCTCTTTCTACACTATGTTTCCATTCAATTCAGCATCATGAATTGCAAAAAGTATTCAGCTAATGAGTACTTTCAATGGACTCTAACATGCCTGGAAGCAATTATCACATTAAAAACATATCTAAGGGGAGAAAAAAATAAAAACAAAAACACACAAAACAAAAAATCAGCAATAAATTAGATTGTGTCTGTGTGAACAGCACATAGATGACGAAGGAAAAAGTTTCAAAGTCATTTAAAAAAAAACCCTGTTCGATAAATGTTTTATGCCTGCCTGAGATGAGTAATAACTGCAAATTAACAGCCGAAATATTGTCAGTCATTTCCCCTGAATTTTATTTACTTTGTAAAACTGAAAATTCTATAAGGAACTTAGGAGGAAAGTATCACAATATACATATCTATTGTATGAACTGCTGTCCTCATTATTAAATGAACAGCTCATTTTGGAGTCAAAGAACCCATGTATATAACTCAAAGACATCAAAAGATTTTCAAAATGGCATTTGCAAAAATAATTCTGTATGAATGGCTTTTCCACTTCTGTCTTTAAAAGTTTCCAACCCAAGGAAAGTAAGAAAAAAGAGTAAACAAGCATCTGCCTTTTACTATCCACCCCTGTGGGAGAAGTACCAGTTAAAACTACTGAAAACAATGACAATAAAATTCTAGTGGTTGTGATTCAGTCAAGCTTATAACTCTTTCTTGGAAACCTCATGAAACAGCAATGTAGTAAACACATAACCACTTCTAACATAGTTGCCTGCCAAAATATCTCTATAAAGACAGATTATGTAAAATTCTATACAGTATGTCATAAGCAGCATTAAGTACTATAATTATGGGAATTAGTAAACCCTTCACCATAGAAGTCAGAGTATTCTGGTAGGTAAAAATGAAGTTGAATACAAGTAAATTTACCTGAAGTAACTAAAAAGAACTAGTTAACCTAGATGACCCAGTAGATATGTTCCCCCTTAAGATGTAATATTTCTAATGATAGGAGAAAACTATTTAAATGTAAATTTGTTGTATTATGGATTAACAATCTGCAGCAGAGAACAATCTGAAGCAGACTATCTATAGCAGTATCTTCTTCCTCATTGTAAACTTCAGAAAGAAATATTTTTTTATGATAAATATTTATTTTTATTTTTAGATTCTATCTAAATAGAAAAAAATATGTATAGTAATAAAATAAAGATAAAAAATTGAAAAATACAATCCAGAGAATTGCTATTCAGTAACTTCAAATCTACCATTTAAAAAACACTCAGTAGAGCTGACTCTACACTGCATGTATTAGGTTAATTAAGCGATCTTCACTTGATAAGGAATCCAGTGACCCTGGGGGTTTTATGCCAATAAAAAGCAATGAAATTTTGGATCATAGTAAATGACAATTAGTATATATACTGTTCTGTAATATCATCTGCTGCTTTTTTTTTTTTTTTTTTTTTTTTTTTTAAATGGTTAGGGTTGAAAGCAACCTAAAAGATCATCTCACTCCAGCCCCCTTGCCCAGGGCAGGAACACCCTCAACTATACCTGGTTTCCCAAAGCCACATCCAACCTGATCTTGAACATTGCCAGCGACAGGGCATCCAGAATCTCCACTGTCAACAAATGCAAAGATATCAGAGAGAAATCTGTCAGAAAATAATTAACTCCTCTTTTTGACGCTAACATCTTTTTCAACTTTTGGATTTCACATAGTGTCACATGAATTTGAACAACAAAATTCGAAACTTAGAGCTGGTACCTTGTGAGGGCCAGAAAAAAATTATTCCTTCTTGAGAAGATTAAAAGAGAGAAAAAAAACCCTGAAGATGAGGATTGTGGTTGTTTACTTATAATTTAACATGTCAGGAATTTTAAAGGAACTATAAACTCATATTCTGGTTAGTCTTCAATTTTAGCTGTGTTAGCTCCGGTTTTGTCTGTGTATTTATCTATTCTATCTTCCAGTCTTGGGTTTTAGCTCCACTTTTTGTTTATTACTGCTGTAGTTTATGATTGAGATCAATAAATTTAGAAAGGAATTGAAAGTTGCAATACAGAAGATATGTAAAAGCACATCACTTGCTTCTTTTTGGGATGTCTTGGCCTTTGAACATGAAAGAAAACCTTACATTGAAAAACATTACTCTTAACTAATGAGCAAATTTTTGAGCAAACACTAACAGATTAAAGGAGTAGCTCATCTGGGGAAAAATTCCAGTGACTAGTCAATGACTAAGAGGCTCTTACAAGAGAGGAATACACTGTATGTCATCATTCAGACTGTATCACATCACTGGTGTAAATAACTGTAAGTAGTTGTTCTGCCTGGAAGATTTGTTATGAGTTTACACCATCATAATAGCACTTCTAATGACTGAATGGTGCTGCATCATCAGTGCGGTCTTTTAACTTTGTGAACATTAAGGTTCAATAGCATGCAAAAAGGAAATCACAAGGACTGCTATCCCCTTTCACTATTTATTCAGACAGCAAAGAATATCTGCACAGGAAACTAAGCTTATCTCCTGAAGAGCTTTCTGATAGCAAATATCTTTACTTGGGCAAAAATCCATGCATTTTGCAGATTAGAGGATATGTTCTTTTGTTCAGTAATACCAGATGCAAATGGGTCCAGTGATTCAGATTCCATTTCAGGCATTCTAATCAATAAGAATTGTGTTTCCCTGTTTTAGAAGAATGATGTCTTACAAATAAGAAATAGGCTCAGAGTGACATGTGTTTGGAAACAGTCCACACTTTGAAAACGATAGTGTAACACTGTTGGTGTTTGTTACCTAGAAGGGTGGAATCTTTATGCATCTGGCTGAAGACTCATTTGCATGGATCAGACTGGCATAAAGTTGGGAATAAGCTCTGGCATAATGTTGGCATAAAATACCCATTATCATGGTACTTCAGCTGAACTGATAACATATTCAGAAATATCTTGATTCACATTGGGTGTTGTTATGAATCCAGATATCATTATACAGCAACCAATTTCCTGAGTTGCTCAATGCACTGTGCCTTTGAAACACTGATAAATTAAAACATTAAAACATCTGTAAATCACTTTGCAAATGTAATTTTATTACAAAGTAATTCCATCCTGAAATACGAAAATAACATCAGAAATGGTCACTAGTCACAGCTATGAATTCTCCTCTCCCACTGTATATGAAGAAGAAAACTCCTGGAGACAAATATGTTGAAATACATTATATAAATATTTTTTAATAAATCTGTTCAAATTATTTATCTTTAAAAAATGTATTGTGCATAACTCTTTGCATATAATATTTAACATGCTTTTTCGCTAACCAGTTTTGAGTTTTCTGCAGGTACGTTGGGGTTCTCTAGAAAAAATATAACAATACTTACTGTGTATTCAGTAAAACAAAACTCAAAAGAAGTTATAGCTCAAAGAATTATATTGCATCTGAATCTCTACAGATGTCTCAGGATGTCTGGAAACCTTAAGCTATGTTTAATCTTCAGTGACTTTATGAACCTGACTGAAGTAAATGGGAAACATAGCCACTCTAGGCTCCCGATGTACTGAATGTATGTCCTTCCAGAGGCACTTCACCCTGGGGAAGTGCCCGCTACTTTACACCATTTTTATCTAATATCTCAGCGGTGATGCTCCTACGTTGAATGCTTCATGCTGCTGTGCTGTTCTGGGTAAGGCAAATCTGCCTCAAACAGTCGCTACACCAGAATTCAGGGGTGAAAACACACCATTTTCAGGGAACAGAGCTTAAGCTTTGCAAGATAACACCCTGAAAGGGAAAAAACGGAGTTACTCTCCCTATCATGTCAGTCTGTCAAACAGTGTAAGTTCTAATGACGTATATTTCTTCTTCAACATACTATACTGAAGTCAGCAGAACTTTGTGAAGAAAATAAAGCAGCTCTCAGAATAGCGGACGTACAGTACAGTCTGCATGTATATGTAGCAAAGTATTTGAATTGTTGTACAAGCAAAAGTCATAGAGGAGACACACCCAGATTGTATGAGATGTTTAAAGGTACTGTTTTTGCAGATAAAAATGCATTTATGTTTCCCTACTGTTTTCACTAAGTACTGTTCAATTTCTTTTCATTTCAAAGAAAATAAAATTGTTCACCACCATGTTTTAAAGGTACAACTGAGATAAGGTTTTATGCTGGTTTTGGCTGGGATAGTTACTTTTCTTCAGAGTAGCTAGTCTGGGGCTATGTTTTGGATTTGTGCTGGTGTTGATAACACAGACCATTTTGTTGGTTTTGAGCAGTGCTTACACAGATTCAAGGCCTTTTTTGCTTCTCACACCAGTGAGCAGTCTGCAGGTGCACAAGAAATCAGGAGGGGACACAGCCAGGACAGCTGACCCCAACTAATCAAAGAGTTATCCCATACCATATGACATTCAGCATATCAAGCTGGGGGATGAGGTAGGAAGAGGGGATGTTCAGAATGATGGTATTTGTTTTCCATTACACATGATTTTATGGGAAACCTGTGCTGTCCTGGAGATGGCTGAGCACCTGCCTGCCCATGGGAAGTGGTGAATTAATTCCTTGCTTCTCTTTGCTTGCATGTGTGCCTTTTGCTTTACCTATTAAACTGCCTTTATCTCAACCCAGGAGTTTTCTCACTTTCATTCTTCTGATTGTCTCCCGCATTCTGTCACACATGGGGAGTGGGCTAGCAGCTGTGTAGTGCTCAGTTGCTGGGTGGGGTTAAACCATGACAAGTTTAGAAACCGCTCTGGAATGTGGAATTCCCTGGGTTTCATTTCTCAAGCTTTAGTATTGCACTAATGCCTTTCTCTTTTTTTCTTTCTTTTTTTCTTTATTATACCTAAAGATTGTACACAAAGAACATTTGGAGAATAACTAAAAGAAACACCCACACAAGGGAGCAGGAATCCACAGCTTGTATTGATCCTGGCATTTTCCCATGTTTCAACCAAATGAACAAGCCACAGGTGCAACCAGAAAGAGCAGGTGATCAAAACAAACTGTTATTGTGATGGGAATAAATATGATTTTTTGTCCATAATGTATTCATCTCAAGGCACATTGGTACATCTGTTATATATTTACCAGCAGTGTTGATTTCTGCCAGAAATTTTAAAAAAAATTTAGATCTCTGAATTTATACAACTTAAAGATATACTCATCAGCTTTCTTTTTTTCTGGTACCATGACTGGAATCTTAAACCTACATACAGCAAACATTTAGTAACACAAGCAAGTCATCTGCTGATAGGTTCATTATTCAGCAACAGTAAGATAGTGAGAGAAGAGTTAGGAAGACATGCCAGGATTTCAACACAAAAAGTATCACATTATATACAGACATTTCTTCACAGTTCTTTTACTTTCCATGTGATTATTCCCAGCACTGTTCCTGCTTATCAGCTTGCTATTCTGCTACTGAACCAGGAGTGAGGGTTATAAAAAGCAGTCAATGATGATCATTTCTGTTGGTTTTGTACTACAAGGTTTTGGGCGGGGTGAGGGGGAGGGGGAGGGAGGGAGGGGAGAGGGGCACTACAGTGGTGGCTTCTGTAAGAAGCTGCTAGAAGCTGCTAGAAGCTTCCTCCATGTCCCATAGAACCACTCCCAAGATGAACCTGCCATTGACCAAGGCCAAGCCCATTAGACAGCGTGGTAGTGCCTCTGGGGTAACATATTGAGAAGTGAAAAGAAAGCCTCAACAACTGCAGCTGGAGAATATGTGATAGGAACAACTCTGTAGACACCAAGATCAGTGAAGGAGAGGGAGGAGGTACTCCAGGTGCTGGAATAGAAATTCTCCTGCCGCCCATGGACAACCACATACCAAAGCAGGATGTATCCAAAGGAGTCTGTGACCCTGTGGGAATCTTGTGCTGGAGCAGGCTCTTGACAGGATCAGTGGCCCTGTGGAGAGAGGAGCCCATGCTGGAGCAGGTTTTCTGGCAGGACTTGTGGCGCCATGGAAGACCCACAATCGAGCAGCCTGGTCCTGAAGGTCTGCACCACATGGAAGAGACCCATGCTGTAGCAATTTTAGCATGTGGAAAGGTCTCATATTGGTGAAGTTGGTGGAGGACTGTCTCCCATGGGAGGGATCCCATGCTGGAGCAATGGAAGGGTGTGAGGAGCTCTCCCTCTTGAACGAAAGAGTGCCTTAGTCAACATGTGATGAACTGACTGTAATCCCCACTCCCTGTCCTCCTGTGCTGCAGTCAGGAAGAAGGGTATAAAGCTAAGGCTGAGTAGAAGGGAAGGGTGGGGGTAATATGTTTTAAATACCTCCTTACCTGGACCCATGAGCCTTTAGTTATATTTTCTCTCCCTGTCCAGTTGAGGAGGGGAGTCACACAGGTCTCTCAAGAATACGATCTGTACCATGCACCTACAGTTCACGTAACTCCACCGGTCTCATAACTAAGAAGATGCACATTGTTCAACTGTGAAAGGGGAGAGATGTTTAGTGTGCACCAAGTTGCAGCAAGTACTTCCATCTCTGTCCTTTCTCCTGACCTCCTCATATTATGGACACAGATGATCAATGAATTCCAATGTGCTGTGGATTCATGCAAGGTTGTGTAATATAAGTGTGTGTGAGAAGAAATTTTGTTCTTTGGTAGGACAGAAGTACCAGTTGTCATATTCCACCAGGCGGGCAAACCAGGGACATTGAGTTTGGACCCCCTTGCTTTCTAAACTCCTCAGAGAGGAATCTTGGTGCAGCTGGACCCAGTCTTCTTCTCAGACCTGCCTGTCCCATCTCAGCAGATGAGTATGTGTAGAGTTAACCATTGCTACGTGCCCCAGGGGTCCAGTTAAGCCTCTCCTATCTATTAGAATCATAGAATCATAGAATGGCAAGGGTTGGAAGGGACCCCAAGGATCATAACCCCCTGCCACAGGCAAGGCCACCAACCTCAGGCCTGGAGCTACACAAGGTTGCCCAGGGCCCCATCCAACCTGGCCTTGAACACTTCCAGGGATGGGGCATCCACCACCTCTCTGGGCAGCCTGTTCCAGCACCTCACCACTCTCTCTGTAAAGAACTTCCCCCTAATATTCAGTCTAAACCTTCCCTCCTTCAGCTTTAAACCATTCCCCCTTGTCCTGCCATTATCTGCCCTTTTAAAAAGTTGAATCCCCTCCCTTCAGGTACTGGAAGGCTGCAATGAGGTCCCCGCACAGCCTTCTCTTCTCCAGGCTGAACAGGCCCAGCTCCCTCAGCCTCTCCTTGTAGGGCAGGTGCTCCAGCCCTCTAATCATCCTTGTGGCCCTCCTCTGAACCCTCTCCAACAGTTCTACATCCTTCTGGTATTGGGGGCCCCAGATCTGGACACAGTACTCCAGGTGGGGCCTCACGAGGGCAGAGTAGAGAGGGACAATCCCCTCCCTGTCCCTGCTGGCCACCCCTCTTCTGATGGAGCCCAGGATACCATTGGCCTTGCGAGCTGCAAGAGCACACTGCTGGCTCATGTTAAGTTTCTCATCCACTATGACACCCAGGTCCTTCTCAGCAGGGCTACTCTCAAGAAGCTCTTCTCCCAGTCTGTATCTATGTCTGAGATTCTTCTGGCCCAAGTGCAAGACCTTACACTTGGCAGTGTTGAACCTCATTAGGTTCACCTGGGCCTATTTTTCCAGCCTGTCAAGATCCCTCTGGATGGCTTCCTTTCCTTCTAGGGTGTCGACCACACCACTCAGCTTGGTGTCATCCGCAAACTTGCCGAGGGTGCACTCAATCCCATCATCGATGTCATTGATAAAGATGTTAAAGAGAACAGGTCCCAAGACCGACCCCTGGGGGACACCACTTGTCACCGGTCTCCACCTGGACATAGACCCATTGACCACCACCCTTTGGCTACGGTCTGTTAACCAGTTTCTTATCCACTGGATGGTCCACCCATCAAATCCACATCTCTCCAGTTTAGAGATAAGGTTGTGGTGGGGGACTGTGTCAAAGGCCTTGCACAAGTCCAGGTAGATGACATCGGTCACCTTCCCTTTATCTACTGATGCTGTCACTCCATCATAGAAAGTCACCAGATTGGTGAGGCACGACCTTCCCTTAGTGAAGCCGTGCTGGCTGTCCCGGATCATGTGCTCTTCCCTCATGTGCTCCAGCATGTCATCCAGGAGGATCTGTTCCATGATCTTCCCAGGCACAGAGGTGAGGCTCAGTGGCCTGTAATTCCCTGGGTCTTCCTTGCTCCCTTTCTTATAAATGAGAGTGACATAACCTTTTTTCCAGTCCCCAGGGACCTCTCCTGACAGCCACGACTTTTCAAATATTATGGATATTCTCTTATCACAACCAGGCCAGCAATGAGATGAGCACCTATAATCCTCTGCACAGTAGTCAGGAGTAAAGTACAAGAGCTCCAAGCAAAGCACAAGTTCACTTAAAACCAAATATGATTACAAAGCTTGCAAACAAAACTACATCACACTATATATTCAGAGCAATTGATTACAATTAGTAAAACTTAGCAAAACTGGAAATGCTGTTAGCATATGTGCTGAGAATAAGGTTAGAAGTTGAGAGAGAGAGAGATAAAAGATATCAGTACCCAGGGATCCAGTGTAGATCATCATAAAGTTCTAGTCCTTGGATGGTGAGTGTGGGCCAGATGTCCCAAATCTGCATCTTTTATGCTCCCTTGTGGGGAGGCTTACCATTTCTTGTGCAGACACAGTGTTGAGTTGTAGAGTATTCTGGAAATGAGTTGGTGGGGAAGAGGGGTCCAAAGTGCTTGGTCACCTGACCCCTGCAACTGGGCTGATAGAGCGATGACCCTGTTCAATTGGCTTCACAGAGGATTTTTGCAAGAAGGTGCTCTGCTTCCACAGTGGCCCATGTGCCTGTCACTGTTCCTTACCAGACAGTCAGGATCCTGGTTTTCAGGGTGGCAACTGAAGGAGGGGCTGCCCTTGCAGGGGCACTGTCCAGATGGATAATTGGATGAGGACCCCACCTGAGCATAATGCCCAGGTTATCAGAGCATCTGCTTTGAGATCAAGACTCTACAGGCCCTTATAACCTTTGGAGGACAGAGGTCCTAGTCCAAGGCCCTGCAGATGCTTGCAGAATCAAGCCCCTTGGGAGGTGAGACCCAGTCCAAAAATGTTACCCTGCCTCTTTACATTCTGTTATCTTGCAAGACAGATTGTTTGAAACAAACTGCTCATTCCAGTTCCCACTAAATAGTATTTGGAGCAATAAATCAGTGTCCCTCCAAAAAGATTTGGTAGTTCCCATACCTTTTTCTAGCCATAGTTAATAGGCATACTGGTGGAAAGTTACAACTATATAAGATTCCTAGTAGAAATAAATAAATTAGATAAATGGTAACTTACCCTTCCATTATTTATTGCTTATTTCTTGCTGAATCATCTGTCTGGTTACAGAACAAGTTTCCATAGATTCTTTTCAGTAGAAAGTAGAAAATTTCTGAAATTGAATGAGGCTCTTAAAGGCTTGAAGTATTTTAGCTGTGAGAGTACAACTGTCTGAAACCTCTAGCAACTTCTCTTAACACTTTTATAAGTAAAATAGGCTCAACCAGCTTTTCAAATTTTATAAAATTGAAATTGCTTCAGACAGAGACCTGGTGCACCCAGCTTTAAACTGAAGTGATTTTTTCTATTATTATGCCTGAGATAAACCAGTGAAAATCAGGGTTTACGTCAGATTTGTTGGCACAAATACAGAAGCTGCTATATGGTAACACTGGATAAGCTTCCTTCTATTTCTTTCTATTCTAGATATAAGGGATCAGCTTCTCACCATATGCAAATTGGTCACTGAAATCAAGAAAAGCTATAGAAATTTACAGCATAGCTGACAGGCATATATCTGTATAAGGCCAGACATGTAGACCAGACAGAGCTCCTACTTAAATTCTTTGCAAGGCTGTTGAACTACTTCAGATTTTCAGTGCCATAGTTCAGAATATAGATTGCAAACTAAATTATATAAGAGCTTAAATAGAGAGATGATTTAATCTTTGTCTCTCAAGAGTGACCTTTGAACTTAATCTTTTACAGGAAGCATGACCTGCTTCTGTGTTATTTGAGCATTTTGTGAGCCTTCTACACTTTTTCCCACTACTCATTGTCATTGTAATTGTCTGTTTCAGGACTCCAACTCAACAGTATTTTCTCCCCTGGCTCAGATAGATAGACACAGAATAATACCAAACAGACCAGTAAAATAAGTAATTTAAGTGTGATGCTTTCCATCAAATGCAGATATCAAAATAGATCTGATTAATCATGTTTATTTTCCCCCCATTGATTGCAGATATTGTAAATTGGTTCGTTTGGGTCTAGGTATCTCCACTCTTAAGTGAGATGAATTCCACTATAAACATTCATAGTTGGTAGTCAAGGAACAGCTAGATTTCACACAAAGGTGAAGCAAACATACAATGCCTGATCTCAGTATAAGACTGTCATAATAGCTAGAAACAAAATGTTAAGGACAGGGAAGCAGTGAGATATTAGCTAAAGGTACCAAACATATATTAAACATAAGTGCTGTCAGGATTGATTGTTTTATTTCCCCCCTTCCAAGAAATCACATCAGAGTTTTAAGCGAGAGAAGTGAAGGAAGGAAGACTGCAGGTAGGCTTAGGCTTACATGTTTCTAAGTAACCCATGTCATACAATGCATGCCTTAAAACAATTTATGATTCAAAAAATCTGACAAACAGACAGTGATGGCACATGTCACTCACTGCTCAAAGGTTCATGAGTAAGACTCTGCTTAATGTGAAGTGAATATAGGTCAGGGGGAGTTTAAGAATGTTCTTGAAAACGAAACTTAAGCTATGCCATTTAACAGGATAGAAAGGGCAAGACTCCCAAAGGTCTAAAAAATTTCTGGTGGCACAAAGATATGGGATCCTGGACAAGTGTTCCAGTTTTGAGGAGACATACCACAAAACATGAATCAGAGTCAGTGTACAAGAAGAACCTGAAAAATGAGATATATCCTGTAAGTTAGTTGAATATAATACCCAAATCACAAGCAGGATAGTGGAGCTACCCATCACGGTAGCAGTAAAAGACAACTGTAAGGAGGAAAATAAGGTATTAAAGAGTTTTGTGGTTTTGCATGGATAGGTTCTTGTAGAAGCTGGGGGAGAGGGGGAGTGATGGGCAGCAGGGTTGGCTTCTGCAAGAAGGATTAAACTGTATAGATACCACCTGGGCTCAAGGATGGACTCGTTGACCAAGGCTGAGCCAATCAGTGACCGTCATAACACCTCTGTGAATCACATTTAAGAGGAAAAAAAATTCCAAGCTTTTTTCCACCAGAGAAGGGAGTGAGAAGTTCTAAGAAACTGTTCAGGCAACAAGGTCAGTGAATAAGAGAGGGGAGGAGGTGTTCCAAGCGCCAGAGAGAAAGGTGCCCCTACCACCCATGGAGAAGACCATGGTGGAGCAGGTGTCCCTCCCGTAGTCCATAGAAAAGGACGAGGCCCCACCTGTAGCCTGTGGAGAGGCCCCATAGTGGAGCCAGTGGAGACATAGAAGAGACTGTGAGCCATGTTGGAGCAAGCCCCAGGCAGAACATGCAGCCTGTGGAAAGAAAGAGAGAGAAAGGGAAAGGCCCACACTGGAGAAGGTTTTCTGGGGGGCAGGGGTCTTGTGACTCCCTGGAGGACCAGGTTGGAGCAATCTGGGCCTGAGAGACTGAGAGACATTCTATGATTTTCTGACTGCATACCACAGAAGTGACCCACACTAGGGAAGTTGGTGAAGATCTAAAGCCTTGTGGGAAAGGATTCCCATTGGAGCATTGGAGAAATTTGTGGAGGACTGATTCTTGTGGGTGGGACCCCACGCTGGAGCGAGAGAAGAGTGTGAGGAATGCCCCTGCCCCCTTCCCTCCTCTCCCCGCCCCACCTCGGCACGAAGAAGGAAAAAAATTCATGAGGAACTGGCCAAAATTTCCATTCCCAGACGCCCCCATGTCACTCTAGGGAGGAAAACAGAGAAATAATGAATAAAGTGAATTCTGCTAAGAAGGGGCGTGGGAGCAGGTGCTTTTAGATCTGGTCGCACTTCTTATTATCCAACTCTGGTTTCCCTGGGTGTGTAGTGCAGTGTAATAAGTTAGAGCTTTCTTTATTCTGTTGTGCCTGTGACACTAATTGCGGAATGATCACTCCCTACTAATTGTGGAATGATCTCTCCCTGTCCTTATCTCAACTCCTAAGCCTCTCAATATGTATTTTCTCCCTTGTCCAATTGAAAAGGGGAGTGATAGAGCGGGTTTGGTGGGTGTCTAGCCTCCAGCCAGGGTCAAACCACCACACCTACCTAGAGAGAATCACACAGAATGGCAGAATCACAAAATGTCAGGGGTTGGAAGGAACCTTGAAAGATCATCTAGTCCAACCCCGCTGCCAGAACAGGATCACCTAGATTATATCCAGGTCTGTTTTGAATGTCTCCAGAGAAGGAGACTCCACAACCTCTCTGGGCAGCCTGTTGCAGTGCTCTGCCACCCTCATAGTGAAAAGGTTTTTCCTTATGTTCACATGGAACCTCCTATACTCCAGCTTGCACCCATTGCCCCTTGTCCTATCATTGGAAATCACTGAGAAGAGCCTGGCTACATCCTCCTGACACTCACTCTTTACATATTTATAGACATTACTGAGGTCATTAAGGTATCTGCTTAATCTGATCCTACACTAGCTGTTTTCCCAGTCATATTGTGATGTAAGTTTTTGCTACAGCAGCCATAGTTGCAGCTGTGCAAAACAAGGGTCTTCATGCTGATTTACACTGAGTGGGTTGGTAGTATCACCTGTGATGAAGGTGGCTTGACAGTCTCCATTACAGCAGCTTGCATTAAACTGTTTATTCTTTTAGGCTGCCAAATGTTGCCTGCAGTGACCAGGATCTTCTAAGTATAAAGAAGAGAAGTTATAAAGAAGACAGAGGCAGATTTAACCACGCACAGAACAAAGTGATGTAGCAGGTTTGACTTAGGAAATTCAGTTCCAAAATGAAAGTAATAGAGTGTGGGCACGCACTTGAACAGGCTCCCCTGAAAAGCTGTGGTATTTGCATCCTTGGAGACAATCAGAACTCAGATGGACACAGCCCTGAGCAACCCGGTATACCTTGAGGGACTTTGAGCAAGGCATTGGATGAAATACTTCTAGAGACCCTGGAAAAATCTACAAAATTTTGTGATTCTAAGAAAGGACAAGAGATTTAGTATTAGTAGTAGTATATAATTTGCTTTAAGAACAAAAAGCTTAAAGACTGATTAGATTATGAGACAGAGACAGGACAGGCAGAAAGGGTTGAGATGTTAACTGAAGAGTGTAGGTGAAGTGAAAGCATGGTTATGAACAAAATGTTTTCTTTGTTTCAACAGTTTGAAAGGTGATTGTCTGTGTTGCCTCATGAAAAGTAAATAACATTGTTTTAGTGTCAAAAATAACCTTCATATGTACAGTTTGCAAGTTTTATCCCAAATTATTAACAGGTTAACCTATTTTGTTGTTGTAGGTTATTTTTTGTTTTGGGTTTTTTTTAAATAAATACATAAGGATTCACTTCTAGCTGAAGTGAATATCATCCCACTTCAAAACATTTTACTTACAAGTAACCATTAAGCTTGCAACAGGACTATACCTCTGCCTTTTGGTCTATTACTCCAAGAAACCTTCACCTGCATATAATCTGTTTTCCCACTTGTACAAGGGAAACAAAGAAAAAAAAGCTTGCTTTATGGTCTGTGAGCTCTTCCAGTGGTGAGAACTGTTGTTAAT